>JANJGN010000980.1:0-225109 GCA_026770705.1 Isurus oxyrinchus
CCAACAAATTCAACAACAACCTCAACATTGAAAAACAACAACAACCTGAGCATTGAAAAAACACGACCAAATTCAACAACAACGTCAACGTTGAAAAACACCAACAAATTCAACAACGACCTCAACATTGAAAAACAACAACAACCTCAACATTGAAAAACACCAACAAATTCAACAACTTCAACATTGAAAAACACCAAGAAATTCAGCAACAACCTCGAAATTGAAAATAACCAAGAAATTCAACAACGACCTCAACATGGAAAAACACCAACAAATTCAACAACAACCTCAACATTGAAAAACAACAACAACCTCAAAATTGAAAAACACCACCAATTTCAACAACAACCTCAACATTTAAAGACAACAACAAACTCAGCATTGAAAAACACCGACAAATTCAACAACAACCTCAACATTGAAAAACACCAACAAATTCAACAACAACTTCAACATTGAAAAACACCAACAAATTCAACAACAAACTCGACATTGAAAAACACCAACAAATTCAACAACAACCTCAACATTGAAAAACTACAAAAACCTCAACATTGAAAACCACCAACAAATACAACAACAACCTCAACATTGAAAAAACAACAACAACCTCAACATTGAAAAACACCAACAAATTCAACAACAACCTCAGCATTGAAAAACAACAACAACCTCAACTTTGAAAAACAACAACAACCTCAACATGGAAAAACAGCAACAAATTCAACAACAACCTCAACATTGAAAAACAACAACAACCTCAACATTGAAAAACACCAACAAATTCAACAGCAACTTCAACATTGAAAAACACCAACATATTCAACAACAACCTCGAAATTGAAAAAAAAACCAACAAATTCATCAACAACCTCAACATTGAAAAACAACAACAACCTCAACATTGAAAAACAACAACAAATTCAACAACAACCTCAACATTGAAAAACAACAACAACCTCAACATTGAAAAACACCAACAAATTCAACAACAACCTCTCAATGAAAAACACCAACAATTTCAACAACAACCTCGAAATTGAAAATAACCAACAATTTCAACAACAACCTCAACATTGAAAAACAACAACAACCTCAACATTGAAAAACACCAGCAAATTCAACAACAACCTCAACATTGAAAAGCAACAACAACCTCAACAGTGAAAAACAACAACAACCTCAACATTGAAAAACACCAACAAATTCAACAACAAGCTCAACATTTAAAAGCAACAACAACCTCAACAATTAAAAACACCAACAAATTCAACAACAACCTCAACATTGAAAAACACCAACAAATTTAACAACAACCTCAACTTTGAAAAACAACAACAACCTCAACATGGCAAAACACCAACAAATTCAACAACAACCTCAACATTGAAAAACAACAACAACCTCAAAATTGAAAAACAACAACAAATTCAACAACAACCTCAACATTTAAAGACAACAACAACCTCAACATTGAAAAACACCAACAAATTCAACAACACCCTCAACATTGAAAAACACCAACAAATTCAACAACAACTTCAACATTGAAAAACACCAACAAATTCAACAACAACCTCGACATTGAAAAACACCAACAAATTCAACAACAACCTCAACATTGAAAAACTACAAAAACCTCAACATTGAAAACCACCAACAAATACAACAACAACCTCAACATTGAAAAACAACAACAACCTCAACATTGAAAAACACCAACAAATTCAACAACAACCTCAACATTGAAAAGCAACTACAACCTCAACATTGAAAAACAACAACAACCTCAACATTGAAAAACACCAACAAATTCAACAACAACCTCAACATTGAAAAACAACAACAACCTCAACATTGAAAAACACCAACAAATTCAACAGCAACTTCAACATTGAAAAACACCAACATATTCAACAAAAACCTCGAAATTGACAAAAACCAACAAATTCATCAACAACCTCGACATTGAAAAACAACAACAACCTCAACATTGAAAAACACCAACAAATTCAACAACAACCTCAACAATGAAAAACACCAACAAATTCAACAACAACCTCGAAATTGAAAATAACCAACAAATTCAACAACAACCTCAACATTGAAAAACAACAACAACCTCAACATTGAAAAACACCAACAAATTCAACAACAACCTCAACATTGAAAAGCAACAACAACCTCAACATTGAAAAACACCAACAAATTCAACAACAACCTCAACAATTAAAAACACCAACAAATTCAACAACAACCTCAACATTGAAAAACACCAACAAATTTAACAACAACCTCAACTTTGAAAAACAACAACAACCTCAACATGGAAAAACACCAACAAATTCAACAACAACCTCAACATGGCAAAACACCAACAAATTTAACAACAACCTCAACTTTGAAAAACAACAACAACCTCAACATGGAAAAACACCAACAAATTCAACAACAACCTCAACATGGCAAAACACCAACAAATTCAACAACAACCTCAACATTGAAAAACAACAACAACCTCAAAATTGAAAAACAACAACAAATTCAACAACAACCTCAACATTTAAAGACAACAACAACCTCAACATTGAAAAACACCAACAAATTCAACAACAACCTCAACATTGAAAAACACCAACAAATTCAACAACAACTTCAACATTGAAAAACACCAACAAATTCAACAACAACCTCGACATTGAAAAACATCAACAAATTCAACAACAACCTCAACATTGAAAAACTACAACAACCTCCACATTGAAAAACACCAACAAATTCAACAACAACCCCAACATTGAAAAACAACAACAACCTCAGCATTGAAAAACACGAACAAATTCAACAACAACTTCAACATTGAAAAACACCAACAAATTCAACAACAACCTCAACATTGAAAAACACGAACAAATTCAGCAACAAACTCAACATTGAAAAACAACAACAACCTCAACATTGAAAAACATCAACACATTCAACAACAACCTCAACATTGAAAAACTACAACAACCTCAACATTGAAAAACACCAACAAATTCAACAACAACCTCAACATTGAAAAACAACAACAACCTGAGCATTGAAAAACACGACCAAATTCAACAACAACGTCAACGTTGAAAAACACCAACAAATTCAACAACAACCTCAACATTGAAAAACAACAACAACCTCAACATTGAAAAACACCAACAAATTCAACAACTTCAACATTGAAAAACTCCAACAAATTCAACAACAACCTCGAAATTGAAAATAACCAAGAAAT
This sequence comes from Isurus oxyrinchus, assembly GCA_026770705.1. Taxonomy (NCBI): domain Eukaryota; kingdom Metazoa; phylum Chordata; class Chondrichthyes; order Lamniformes; family Lamnidae; genus Isurus; species Isurus oxyrinchus. The sequence continues at coordinate 3,275 of JANJGN010000980.1, forward strand.
TCAACAACGACCTCAACATGGAAAAACACCAACAAATTCAACAACAACCTCAACATTGAAAAAGAACAACAACCTCAAAATTGAAAAACACCAACAAATTCAACAACAACCTCAACATTTAAAGACAACAACAACCTCAGCATTGAAAAACACCGACAAATTCAACAACAACCTCAACATTGAAAACCACCAACAAATTCAACAACAACTTCAACATTGAAAAACACCAACAAATTCAACAACAAACTCGACATTGAAAAACACCAACAAATTCAACAACAACCTCAACATTGAAAAACTACAAAAACCTCAACATTGAAAACCACCAACAAATACAACAACAACCTCAACATTGAAAAACAACAACAACCTCAACATTGAAAAGCACCAACAAATTCAACAACAACCTCAACATTGAAAAACAACAACAACCTCAACATTGAAAAACAACAACAACCTCAACATTGAAAAACACCAACAAATTCAACAACAACCTCAACATTGAAAAACAACAACAACCTCAACATTGAAAAACACCAACAAATTCAACAGCAACTTCAACATTGAAAAACACCAACATATTCAACAACAACCTCGAAATTGAAAAACACCAACAAATTCATCAACAACCTCAACATTGAAAAACAACAACAACCTCAACATTGAAAAACAACAACAAATTCAACAACAACCTCAACATTGAAAAACAACAACAACCTCAACATTGAAAAACACCAACAAATTCAACAACAACCTCAACAATGAAAAACACCAACAATTTCAACAACAACCTCGAAATTGAAAATAACCAACAATTTCAACAACAACCTCAACATTGAAAAACAACAACAACCTCAACATTGAAAAACACCAACAAATTCAACAACAACCTCAACATTGAAAAGCAACAACAACCTCAACAGTGAAAAACAACAACAACCTCAACATTGAAAAACACCACCAAATTCAACAACAACCTCAACATTGAAAAGCAACAACAACCTCAACATTGAAAAACACCAACAAATTCAACAACAACCTCAACAATTAAAAACACCAACAAATTCAACAACAACCTCAACATTGAAAAACATCAACACATTCAACAACAACCTCAACATTGAAAAACTACAACAACCTTAACATTCATAAACACCAACAAATTCAACAACAACCTCAACATTGAAAAACAACAACAACCTGAGCATTGAAAAACACGACCAAATTCAACAACAACGTCAGCGTTGAAAAACAACAACAAACTCAACATTGAAAAACACCAACAAATTCAACAACAACCTCAACATTGAAAAACAACAACAACCTGAGCATTGAAAAACACGACCAAATTCAACAACAACGTCAACGTTGAAAAACACCAACAAATTCAACAACAACCTCAACATTGAAAAACAACAACAACCTCCACATTGAAAAACACCAACAAATTCAACAACTTCAACATTGAAAAACTCCAACCAATTCAACAACAACCTCGAAATTGAAAATAACCAAGAAATTCAACAACGACCTCAACATGGAAAAACACCAACAAATTCAACAACAACCTCAACATTGAAAAACAACAACAACATAAAAATTGAAAAACACCAACAAATTCAACAACAACCTCAACATTTAAAGACAACAACAACCTCAGCAATGAAAAACACCGACAAATTCAACAACAACCTCAACATTGAAAAACACCAACAAATTCAACAACAACTTCAACATTGAAAAACACCAACAAATTCAACAACAAACTCGACATTGAAAAACACCAACAAATTCAACAACAACCTCAACATTGAAAAACTACAAAAACCTCAACATTGAAAACCACCAACAAATACAACAACAACCTCAACATTGAAAAACAACAACAACCTCAACATTGAAAAGCACCAACAAATTCAACAACAACCTCAACATTGAAAAACAACAACAACCTCAACATTGAAAAACAACAACAACCTCAACATTGAAAAACACCAACAAATTCAACAACAACCTCAACATTGAAAACCAACAACAACCTCAACATTGAAAAACACCAACAAATTCAACAGCAACTTCAACATTGAAAAACACCAACATATTCAACAACAACCTCGAAATTGAAAAACACCAACAAATTCATCAACAACCTCAACATTGAAAAACAACAACAACCTCAACATTGAAAAACAACAACAAATTCAACAACAACCTCAACATTGAAAAACAACAACAACCTCAACATTGAAAAACACCAACAAATTCAACAACAACCTCAACAATGAAAAACACCAACAATTTCAACAACAACCTCGAAATTGAAAATAACCAACAAATTCAACAACAACCTCAACATTGAAAAACAACAACAACCTCAACATTGAAAAACACCAACAAATTCAACAACAACCTCAACATTGAAAAGCAACAACAACCTCAACAGTGAAAAACAACAACATCCTCAACATTGAAAAACACCACCAAATTCAACAACAACCTCAACATTGAAAAGCAACAACAACCTCAACATTGAAAAACACCAACAATTTCAACAACAACCTCAACAATTAAAAACACCAACAAATTCAACAACAACCTCAACATTGAAAAACATCAACACATTCAACAACAACCTCAACATTGAAAAAGTACAACAACCTCAACATTGGAAAACACCAACAAATTCAACAACAACCTCAACATTGAAAAACAACAACAACCTGAGCATTGAAAAACACGACCAAATTCAACAACAACGTCAACGTTGAAAAACACCAACAAATTCAACAACAACCTCAACATTGAAAAACAACAACAAAACACCAACAAATTCAACAATTTCAACATTGAAAAACACCAACAAATTCAGCAACAACCTCGAAATTGAAAATAACCAAGAAATTCAACAACGACCTCAACATGGAAAAAACACCAACAAATTCAACAACAACCTCAACATTGAAAAACAACAACAACCTCACAATTGAAAAACACCAACAAATTCAACAACAACCTCAACATTTAAAGACAACAACAACCTCAGCATTGAAAAACACCGACAAATTCAACAACAACCTCAACATTGAAAAACACCAACAAATTCAACAACAACTTCAACATTGAAAAACACCAACAAATTCAACAACAAACTCGACATTGAAAAACACCAACAAATTCAACAACAACCTCAACATTGAAAAACTACAAAAACCTCAACATTGAAAACCACCAACCAAATACAACAACAACCTCAACATTGAAAAACAACAACAACCTCAACATTGAAAAACACCAACAAATTCAACAACAACCTCAGCATTGAAAAACAACAACAACCTCAACTTTGAAAACAACAACAACCTCAACATGGAAAAAACAGCAACAAATTCAACAACAACCTCAACATTGAAAAACAACAACAACCTCAACATTGAAAAACACCAACAAATTCAAAAGCAACTTCAAACATTGAAAAACACCAACATATTCAACAACAACCTCGAAATTGAAAAAAAAAACCAACAAATTCATCAACAACCTCAACATTGAAAAACAACAACAACCTCAACAATGAAAAACAACAACAAATTCAACAACAACCTCAACATTGAAAAACAACAACAACCTCAACATTGAAAAACACCAACAAATTCAACAACAACCTCTCAATGAAAAACACCAACAATTTCAACAACAACCTCGAAATTGAAAATAACCAACAAATTCAACAACAACCTCAACATTGAAAAACAACAACAACCTCAACATTGAAAAAACACCAACAAATTCAACAACAACCTCAACATTGAAAAGCAACAACAACCTCAACAGTGAAAAACAACAACAACCTCAACATTGAAAAACACCAACAAATTCAACAACAAGCTCAACATTTAAAAGCAACAACAACCTCAACAATTAAAAACACCAACAAATTCAACAACAACCTCAACATTGAAAAACACCAACAAATTTAACAACAACCTCAACTTTGAAAAACAACAACAACCTCAACATGGCAAAACACCAGCAAATTCAACAACAACCTCAACATTGAAAAACAACAACAACCTCAAAATTGAAAAACAACAACAAATTCAACAACAACCTCAACATTTAAAGACAACAACAACCTCAACATTGAAAAACACCAACAAATTCAACAACACCCTCAACATTGAAAAACACCAACAAATTCAACAACAACTTCAACATTGAAAAACACCAACAAATTCAACAACAACCTCGACATTGAAAAACACCAACAAATTCAACAACAACCTCAACATTGAAAAACAACAACAACCTCAACATTGAAAAGCACCAACAAATTCAACAACAACCTCAACATTGAAAAACAACAACAACCTCAACATTGAAAAACAACAACAACCTCAACATTGAAAAACACCAACAAATTCAACAACAACCTCAACATTGAAAACCAACAACAACCTCAACATTGAAAAAACACCAACAAATTCAACAGCAACTTCAACATTGAAAAACACCAACATATTCAACAACAACCTCGAAATTGAAAAACACCAACAAATTCATCAACAACCCTCAACATTGAAAAACAACAACAACCTCAACATTGAAAAACAACAACAAATTCAACAACAACCTCAACATTGAAAAACAACAACAACCTCAACATTGAAAAACACCAACAAATTCAACAACAACCTCAACAATGAAAAACACCAACAATTTCAACAACAACCTCGAAATTGAAAATAACCAACAAATTCAACAACAACCTCAACATTGAAAAACAACAACAACCTCAACATTGAAAAACACCAACAAATTCAACAACAACCTCAACATTGAAAAGCAACAACAACCTCAACAGTGAAAAACAACAACATCCTCAACATTGAAAAACACCACCAAATTCAACAACAACCTCAACATTGAAAAGCAACAACAACCTCAACATTGAAAAACACCAACAATTTCAACAACAACCTCAACAATTAAAAACACGAACAAATTCAACAACAACCTCAACATTGAAAAACATCAACACATTCAACAACAACCTCAACATTGAAAAAGTACAACAACCTCAACATTGGAAAACACCAACAAATTCAACAACCAACCTCAACATTGAAAAACAACAACAACCTGAGCATTGAAAAACACGACCAAATTCAACAACAACGTCAACGTTGAAAAACACCAACAAATTCAACAACAACCTCAACATTGAAAAACAACAACAACCTCAACATTGAAAAACACCAACAAATTCAACAACTTCAACATTGAAAAACACCAACAAATTCAGCAACAACCTCGAAATTGAAAATAACCAAGAAATTCAACAACGACCTCAACATGGAAAAACACCAACAAATTCAACAACAACCTCAACATTGAAAAAACAACAACAACCTCACAATTGAAAAACACCAACAAATTCAACAACAACCTCAACATTTAAAGACAACAACAACCTCAGCATTGAAAAACACCGACAAATTCAACAACAACCTCAACATTGAAAAACACCAACAAATTCAACAACAACTTCAACATTGAAAAACACCAACAAATTCAACAACAAACTCGACATTGAAAAACACCAACAAATTCAACAACAACCTCAACATTGAAAAACTACAAAAACCTCAACATTGAAAACCACCAACAAATACAACAACAACCTCAACATTGAAAAACAACAACAACCTCAACATTGAAAAACACCAACAAATTCAACAACAACCTCAGCATTGAAAAACAACAACAACCTCAACTTTGAAAAACAACAACAACCTCAACATGGAAAAACAGCAACAAATTCAACAACAACCTCAACATTGAAAAACAACAACAAACCTCAACATTGAAAAACACCAACAAATTCAAAAGCAACTTCAACATTGAAAAACACCAACATATTCAACAACAACCTCGAAATTGAAAAAAAAACCAACAAATTCATCAACAACCTCAACATTGAAAAACAACAACAACCTCAACAATGAAAAACAACAACAAATTCAACAACAACCTCAACATTGAAAAACAACAACAACCTCAACATTGAAAAACACCAACAAATTCAACAACAACCTCTCAATGAAAAACACCAACAATTTCAACAACAACCTCGAAATTGAAAATAACCAACAAATTCAACAACAACCTCAACATTGAAAAACAACAACAACCTCAACATTGAAAAACACCAACAAATTCAACAACAACCTCAACATTGAAAAGCAACAACAACCTCAACAGTGAAAAACAACAACAACCTCAACATTGAAAAACACCAACAAATTCAACAACAAGCTCAACATTTAAAAGCAACAACAACCTCAACAATTAAAAACACCAACAAATTCAACAACAACCTCAACATTGAAAAACACCAACAAATTTAACAACAACCTCAACTTTGAAAAACAACAACAACCTCAACATGGCAAAACACCAGCAAATTCAACAACAACCTCAACATTGAAAAACAACAACAACCTCAAAATTGAAAAACAACAACAAATTCAACAACAACCTCAACATTTAAAGACAACAACAACCTCAACATTGAAAAAACACCAACAAATTCAACAACACCCTCAACATTGAAAAACACCAACAAATTCAACAACAACTTCAACATTGAAAAACACCAACAAATTCAACAACAACCTCGACATTGAAAAACACCAACAAATTCAACAACAACCTCAACATTGAAAAACTACAAAAACCTCAACATTGAAAACCACCAACAAATACAACAACAACCTCAACATTGAAAAACAACAACAACCTCAACATTGAAAAACACCAACAAATTCAACAACAACCTCAACATTGAAAAGCAACAACAACCTCAACATTGAAAAACAACAACAACCTCAACATTGAAAAACACAAACAAATTCAACAACAACCTCAACATTGAAAAACAACAACAACCTCAACATTGAAAAACACCAACAAATTCAACAGCAACTTCAACATTGAAAAACACCAACATATTCAACAAGAACCTCGAAATTGACAAAAACCAACAAATTCATCAACAACCTCGACATTGAAAAACAACAACAACCTCAACATTGAAAAACACCAAACAAATTCAACAACAACCTCAACATTGAAAAGCAACAACAACCTCAACATTGAAAAACACCAACAAATTCAACAACAACCTCAACAATTAAAAACACCAACAAATTCAACAACAACCTCAACATTGAAAAACACCAACAAATTTAACAACAACCTCAACTTTGAAAAACAACAACAACCTCAACATGGAAAAACACCAACAAATTCAACAACAACCTCAACAGTGAAAAACAACAACAACCTCAAAATTGAAAAACACCAACAAATTCAACAACAACCTCAACATTTAAAGACAACAACAACTCAACATTGAAAAACACCAACGAATTCAACAACAACGTCAACATTGAAAAACATCAACAAATTCAACAACAACTTCAGCATTGAAAAAACACCAACAAATTCAACAACAACCTCGACATTGAAAAACACCAACAAATTCAACAACAACCTCAACATTGAAAAACTACAAAAAACCTCAACATTGAAAACCACCAACAAATACAACAACCACCTCAACATTGAAAAACAACAACAACCTCAACATTGAAAAACACCAACAAATTCAACAACAACCTCAACATTGAAAAACAACAACAACCTCAACATTGAAAAACAACAACCACCTCAACATTGAAAAACACCAACAAATTCAACAACAACCTCAACATTGAAAAACAACAACAACCTCAACATTGAAAAACACCAACAAATTCAACAGCAACTTCAACATTGAAAAACACCAACATATTCAACAACAACCTCGAAATTGAAAAACACCAACAAATTCATCAACAACCTCAACATTGAAAAACAACAACAACCTCAACATTGAAAAACACCAACAAATTCAACAACAACCTCAACAATGAAAAACACCAACAAATTGAACAACAACCTCAACATTTAAAGACAACAACAACCTCAACATTGAAAAACACCAACAAATTCAACAACAACCTCAACATTGAAAAACACCAACAAATTCAACAACAACTTCAACATTGAAAAACACCAACAAATTCAACAACAACCTCGACATTGAAAAAACACCAACAAATTCAACAACAACCTCAACATTGAAAAACTACAAAAACCTCAACATTGAAAACCACCAACAAATACAACAACAACCTCAACTTTGAAAAACAACAACAACCTCAACATTGAAAAACACCAACAAATTCAACAACAACCTCAACATTGAAAAGCAACAACAACCTCAACATTGAAAAACAACAACAACCTCAACATTGAAAAACACCAACAAATTCAACAACAACCTCAACATTGAAAAACAACAACAACCTCAACATTGAAAAACACCAACAAATTCAACAGCAACTTCAATATTGAAAAACACCAACATATTCAACAAAAACCTCGAAATTGACAAAAACCAACAAATTCAACAACAACCTCAACATTGAAAAACAACAACAACCTCAACATTGAAAAACAACAACAATTTCAACAACCACCTCAACATTGAAAAACAACAACAACCTCAACATTGAAAAACACCAACAAATTCAACAACAACCTCAACAATGAAAAACACCAACAAATTCAACAACAACCTCGAAATTGAAAATAAGCAACAAATTCAACAACAACCTCAACATTGAAAAACAACAACAACCTCAACATTGAAAAACACCAACAAATTCAACAACAACCTCAACATTGAAAAGCAACAACAACCTCAACATTTAAAGACAACAACAACCTCAACAATTAAAAACACCAACAAATTCAACAACAACCTCAACATTGAAAAACACCAACAAATTTAACAACAACCTCAACTTTGAAAAACAACAACAACCTCAACATGTCAAAACACCAACAAATTCAACAACAACCTCAACAGTGAAAAACAACAACAACCTCAAAATTGAAAAACACCAACAAATTCAACAACAACCTCAACATTTAAAGACAACAACAACCTCAGCATTGAAAAACACCAACGAATTCAACAACAACGTCAACATTGAAAAACACCAACAAATTCAACAACAACTTCAGCATTGAAAAACACCAACAAATTCAACAACAACCTCGACATTGAAAAACACCAACAAATTCAACAACAACCTCAACATTGAAAAACTACAAAAACCTCAACATTGAAAACCACCAACAAATACAACAACAACCTCAACATTGAAAAACAACAACAACCTCAACATTGAAAAACACCAACAAATTCAACAACAACCTCAACATTGAAAAACAACAACAACCTCAACATTGAAAAAACAACAACCACCTCAACATTGCAAAACACCAACAAATTCAACAACAACCTCAACATTGAAAAACAACAACAACCTCAACATTGAAAAACACCAACAAATTCAACAGCAACTTCAACATTGAAAAACACCAACATATTCAACAACAGCCTCGAAATTGAAAAACACCAACAAATTCATCAACAACCTCAACATTGAAAAACAACAACAACCTCAACATTGAAAAACAACAACAACTTCAACAACAACCTCAACATTGAAAAACAACAACAACCTCAACATTGAAAAACACCAACAAATTCAACAACAACCTCAACAATGAAAAACACCAACAAATTGAACAACAACCTCAACATTTAAAGACAACAACAACCTCAACATTGAAAAACACCAACAAATTCAACAACAACCTCAACATTGAAAAACACCAACAACAAATTCAACAACAACTTCAACATTGAAAAACACCAACAAATTCAACAACAACCTCGACATTGAAAAACACCAACAAATTCAACAACAACCTCAACATTGAAAAACTACAAAAACCTCAACATTGAAAACCACCAACAAATACAACAACAACCTCAACATTGAAAAACAACAACAACCTCAACATTGAAAAACACCAACAAATTCAACAACAACCTCAACATTGAAAAGCAACAACAACCTCAACATTGAAAAACAACAACAACCTCAACATTGAAAAACACCAACAAATTCAACAACAACCTCAACATTGAAAAACAACAACAACCTCAACATTGAAAAACACCAACAAATTCAACAGCAACTTCAACATTGAAAAAACACCAACATATTCAACAAAAACCTCGAAATTGACAAAACCAACAAATTCAACAACAACCTCAACATTGAAAAACAACAACAACCTCAACATTGAAAAACAACAACAATTTCAACAACAACCTCAACATTGAAAAACAACAACAACCTCAACATTGAAAAACACCAACAAATTCAACAACAACCTCAACAATGAAAAACACCAACAAATTCAACAACAACCTCGAAATTGAAAATAAGCAACAAAATTCAACAACAACCTCAACATTGAAAAACAACAACAAACTCAACATTGAAAAACACCAACAATTCAACAACAACCTCAACATTGAAAAGCAACAACAACCTCAACATTGAAAAACACCAACAAATTCAACAACAACCTCAACATTTAAAGACAACAACAACCTCAACAATTAAAAACACCAACAAATTCAACAACAACCTCAACATTGAAAAACACCAACAAATTTAACAACAACCTCAACTTTGAAAAACAACAACAACCTCAACATGGAAAAACACCAACAAATTCAAACAACAACCTCAACAGTGAAAAACAACAACAACCTCAAAATTGAAAAACACCAACAAATTCAACAACAACCTCAACATTTAAAGACAACAACAACCTCAACATTGAAAAACACCAACGAATTCAACAACAACGTCAACATTGAAAAACACCAACAAATTCAACAACAACTTCAGCATTGAAAAACACCAACAAATTCAACAACAACCTCGACATTGAAAAACACCAACAAATTCAACAACAACCTCAACATTGAAAAACTACAAAAACCTCAACATTGAAAACCACCAACAAATACAACAACAACCTCAACATTGAAAAACAACAACAACCTCAACATTGAAAAACACCAACAAATTCAACAACAACCTCAACATTGAAAAGCAACAACAACCTCAACATTGAAAAACAACAACAACCTCAACATTGAAAAACACCAACAAATTCAACAACAACCTCAACATTGAAAAACAACAACAACCTCAACATTGAAAAACACCAACAAATTTAACAGCAACTTCAACATTGAAAAACACCAACATATTCAACAACAACCTCGAAATTGAAAAACACCAACAAATTCATCAACAACCTCAACATTGAAAAACAACAACAACCTCAACATTGAAAAACAACAACAAATTCAACAACAACCTCAACATTGAAAAACAACAACAACCTCAACATTGAAAAACACCAACAAATTCAACAACAACCTCAACAATGAAAAACACCAACAAATTCAACAACAACCTCGAAATTGAAAATAACCAACAAATTCAACAACAACCTCAACATGAAAAACAACAACAACCTCAACATTGAAAAACACCAACAAATTCAACAACAACCTCAACATTGAAAAGCAACAACAACCTCAACATTGAAAAACACCAACAAATTCAACAACAACCTCAACAATGAAAAACACCAACAAATTCAACAACAACCTCAACATTGAAAAACAACAACAACCTCAACATTGAAAAACACCAACAAATTCAACAACAACCTCAACATTGAAAAGCAACAACAACCTCAACATTGAAAAACAACAACAACCTCAACATTGAAAAACGCCAACAAATTCAACAACAACCTCAACATTGAAAAACAACAACAAGCTCAACATTGAAAAACACCAACAAATTCAACAGCAACTTCAACATTGAAAAACACCAACATATTCAACAAAAACCTCGAAATTGACAAAAACCAACAAATTCATCAACAACCTCGACATTGAAAAACAACAACAACCTCAACATTGAAAAACAACAACAAATTCAACAACAACCTCAACATTGAAAAACAACAACAACCTCAACATTGAAAAACACCAACAAATTCAACAACAACCTCAACAATGAAAAACACCAACAAATTCAACAACAACCTCGAAATTGAAAATAACCAACAAATTCAACAACAACCTCAACATTGAAAAACACCAACAAATTCAACAACAACTTCAACATTGAAAAACACCAAGAAATTCAACAACAACCTCGACTTTGAAAAACACCAACAAATTCAACAACAACCTCAACATTGAAAAACTACAAAAACCTCAACATTGAAAACCACCAACAAATACAACAACAACCTCAACATTGAAAAACAACAACAACCTCAACATTGAAAAACCACCAACAAATTCAACAACAACCTCAACATTGAAAAGCAACAACAACCTCAACATTGAAAAACAACAACAACCTCAACATTGAAAAACACCAACAAATTCAACAACAACCTCAACATTGAAAAACAACAACAACCTCAACATTGAAAAACACCAACAAATTCAACAGCAACTTCAACATTGAAAAACACCAACATATTCAACAAAAACTTCGAAATTGACAAAAACCAACAAATTCAACAACAACCTCAACATTGAAAAACAACAACAACCTCAACATTGAAAAACAACAACAATTTCAACAACAACCTCAACATTGAAAAACAACAACAACCTCAACATTGAAAAACAACAACAACCTCAAAATTGAAAAACACCAACAAATTCAACAACAACCTCAACATTTAAAAACAACAACAACCTCAACATTGAAAAACACCAACAAATTCAACAACAACCTCAACATTGAAAAACACCAACAAATTCAACCAACAACTTCAACATTGAAAAACACCAACAAATTCAGCAACAACCTCGACATTGAAAAACACCAACAAATTCAACAACAACCTCAACATTGAAAAACTACAAAAACCTCAACATTGAAACCACCAACAAATACAACAACAACCTCAACATTGAAAAACAACAACAACTTCAACATTGAAAAACACCAACAAATTCAACAACAACCTCAACATTGAAAAGCAACAACATTGAAAAACAACAACAACCTCAACATTGAAAAACACCAACAAATTCAACAACAACCTCAACATTGAAAAACAACAACAACCTCAACATTGAAAAACACCAACAAATTCAACAGCAACTTCAACATTGAAAAACACCAACATATTCAACAAAAACCTCGAAATTGACAAAAACCAACAAATTCATCAACAACCTCGACATTGAAAAACAACAACAACCTCAACATTGAAAAACAACAACAAATTCAACAACAACCTCAACATTGAAAAACAACAACAACCTCAACATTGAAAAACACCAACAAATTCAACAACAACTTCAGCATTGAAAAACACCAACAAATTCAACAACAACCTCGACATTGAAAAACACCAACAAATTCAACAACAACCTCAACATTGAAAAACTACAAAAACCTCAACATTGAAAACCACCAACAAATACAACAACCACCTCAACATTGAAAAACAACAACAACCTCAACATTGAAAAACACCAACCAAATTCAACAACAACCTCAACATTGAAAAAAACAACAACAACCTCAACATTGAAAAACAACAACCACCTCACATTGAAAAACACCAACAAATTCAACAACAACCTCAACATTGAAAACAACAACGAACCTCAACATTGAAAAACACCAACAAATTCAACAGCAACTTCAACATTGAAAAACACCAACATATTCAACAACAACCTCGAAATTGAAAAACACCAACAAATTCATCAACAACCTCAACATTGAAAAACAACAACAACCTCAACATTGAAAAAACACCAACAAATTCAACAACAACCTCAACAATGAAAAACACCAACAAATTGAACAACAACCTCAACATTTAAAGACAACAACAACCTCAACATTGAAAAACACCAACAAATTCAACAACAACCTCAACATTGAAAAACACCAACAAATTCAACAACAACTTCAACATTGAAAAACACCAACAAATTCAACAACAACCTCGACATTGAAAAACACCAACAAATTCAACAACAACCTCAACATTGAAAAACTACAAAAACCTCAACATTGAAAACCACCAACAAATACAACAACAACCTCAACTTTGAAAAACAACAACAACCTCAACATTGAAAAACACCAACAAATTCAACAACAACCTCAACATTGAAAAGCAACAACAACCTCAACATTGAAAAACAACAACAACCTCAACATTGAAAAACACCAACAAATTCAACAACAACCTCAACATTGAAAAACAACAACAACCTCAACATTGAAAAACACCAACAAATTCAACAGCAACTTCAACATTGAAAAACACCAACATATTCAACAAAAACCTCGAAATTGACAAAAACCAACAAATTCAACAACAACCTCAACATTGAAAAACAACAACAACCTCAACATTGAAAAACAACAACAATTTCAACAACCACCTCAACATTGAAAAACAACAACAACCTCAACATTGAAAAACACCAACAAATTCAACAACAACCTCAACAATGAAAACACCAACAAATTCAACAACAACCTCGAAATTGAAAATAAGCAACAAATTCAACAACAACCTCAACATTTGAAAAAACAACAACAACCTCAACATTGAAAAACACCAACAAATTCAACAACAACCTCAACATTGAAAAGCAACAACAACCTCAACATTTAAAGACAACAACAACCTCAACAATTAAAAACACCAACAAATTCAACAACAACCTCAACATTGAAAAACACCAACAAATTTAACAACAACCTCAACTTTAAAAAAAACAACAACAACCTCAACATGTCAAAACACCAACAAATTCAACAACAACCTCAACAGTGAAAAACAACAACAACCTCAAAATTGAAAAACACCAACAAATTCAACAACAACCTCAACATTTAAAGACAACAACAACCTCAGCATTGAAAAACACCAACGAATTCAACAACAACGTCAACATTGAAAAACACCAACAAATTCAACAACAACTTTCAGCATTGAAAAACACCAACAAATTCAACAACAACCTCGACATTGAAAAACACCAACAAATTCAACAACAACCTCAACATTGAAAAACTACAAAAACCTCAACATTGAAAACCACCAACAAATACAACAACAACCTCAACATTGAAAAACAACAACAACCTCAACATTGAAAAACACCAACAAATTCAACAACAACCTCAACATTGAAAAACAACAACAACCTCAACATTGAAAAACAACAACCACTCTCAACATTGCAAAACACCAACAAATTCAACAACAACCTCAACATTGAAAAACAAACAACAACCTCAACATTGAAAAACACCAACAAATTCAACAGCAACTTCAACATTGAAAAACACCAACATATTCAACAACAACCTCGAAATTGAAAAACACCAACAAATTCATCAACAACCTCAACATTGAAAAACAACAACAACCTCAACATTGAAAAACAACAACAACTTCAACAACAACCTCAACATTGAAAAACAACAACAACCTCAACATTGAAAAACACCAACAAATTCAACAACAACCTCAACAATGAAAAACACCAACAAATTGAACAACAACCTCACATTTAAAGACAACAACAACCTCAACATTGAAAAACACCAACAAATTCAACAACAACCTCAACATTGAAAAACACCAACAAATTCAACAACAACTTCAACATTGAAAAACACCAACAAATTCAACAACAACCTCGACATTGAAAAACACCAACAAATTCAACAACAACCTCAACATTGAAAAACTACAAAAACCTCAACATTGAAAACCACCAACAAATACAACAACAACCTCAACATTGAAAAACAACAACAACCTCAACATTGAAAAACACCAACAAATTCAACAACAACCTCAACATTGAAAAGCAACAACAACCTCAACATTGAAAAACAACAACAACCTCAACATTGAAAAACACCAACAAATTCAACAACAACCTCAACATTGAAAAACAACAACAACCTCAACATTGAAAAACACCAACAAATTCAACAGCAACTTCAACATTGAAAAACACCAACATATTCAACAAAAACCTCGAAATTGACAAAAACCAACAAATTCAACAACAACCTCAACATTGAAAAACAACAACAACCTCAACATTGAAAAACAACAACAATTTCAACAAACAACCTCAACATTGAAAAACAACAACAACCTCAACATTGAAAAACACCAACAAATTGCAACAACAACCTCAACAATGAAAAACACCAACAAATTCAACAACAACCTCGAAATTGAAAATAAGCAACAAATTCAACAACAACCTCAACATTGAAAAACAACAACAAACTCAACATTGAAAAACACCAACAAATTCAACAACAACCTCAACATTGAAAAGCAACAACAACCTCAACATTGAAAAACACCAACAAATTCAACAACAACCTCAACATTTAAAGACAACAACAACCTCAACAATTAAAAACACCAACAAATTCAACAACAACCTCAACATTGAAAAACACCAACAAATTTAACAACAACCTCAACTTTGAAAAACAACAACAACCTCAACATGGAAAAACACCAACAAATTTCAACAACAACCTCAACAGTGAAAAACAACAACAACCTCAAAATTGAAAAACACCAACAAATTCAACAACAACCTCAACATTTAAAGACAACAACAACCTCAACATTGAAAAACACCAACGAATTCAACAACAACGTCAACATTGAAAAACACCAACAAATTCAACAACAACTTCAGCATTGAAAAACACCAACAAATTCAACAACAACCTCGACATTGAAAAACACCAACAAATTCAACAACAACCTCAACATTGAAAAACTACAAAAACCTCAACATTGAAAACCACCAACAAATACAACAACAACCTCAACATTGAAAAACAACAACAACCTCAACATTGAAAAACACCAACAAATTCAACAACAACCTCAACATTGAAAAGCAACAACAACCTCAACATTGAAAAACAACAACAACCTCAACATTGAAAAACACCAACAAATTCAACAACAACCTCAACATTGAAAACAACAACAACCTCAACATTGAAAAAACACCAACAAATTTAACAGCAACTTCAACATTGAAAAACACCAACATATTCAACAACAACCTCGAAATTGAAAAACACCAACAAATTCATCAACAACCTCAACATTGAAAAACACAACAACCTCAACATTGAAAAACAACAACAAATTCAACAACAACCTCAACATTGAAAAACAACAACAACCTCAACATTGAAAAACACCAACAAATTCAACAACAACCTCAACAATGAAAAACACCAACAAATTCAACAACAACCTCGAAATTGAAAATAACCAACAAATTCAACAACAACCTCAACATGAAAAACAACAACAACCTCAACATTGAAAAACACCAACAAATTCAACAACAACCTCAACATTGAAAAGCAACAACAACCTCAACATTGAAAAACACCAACAAATTCAACAACAACCTCAACAATGAAAAAACACCAACAAATTCAACAACAACCTCAACATTGAAAAACAACAACAACCTCAACATTGAAAAACACCAACAAATTCAACAACAACCTCAACATTGAAAAGCAACAACAACCTCAACATTGAAAAACAACAACAACCTCAACATTGAAAAACGCCAACAAATTCAACAACAACCTCAACATTGAAAAACAACAACAAGCTCAACATTGAAAAACACCAACAAATTCAACAGCAACTTCAACATTGAAAAACACCAACATATTCAACAAAAACCTCGAAATTGACAAAAACCAACAAATTCATCAACAACCTCGACATTGAAAACAACAACAACCTCAACATTGAAAAACAACAACAAATTCAACAACAACCTCAACATTGAAAAACAACAACAACCTCAACATTGAAAAACACCAACAAATTCAACAACAACCTCAACAATGAAAAACACCAACAAATTCAACAACAACCTCGAAATTGAAAATAACCAACAAATTCAACAACAACCTCAACATTGAAAAACACCAACAAATTCAACAACAACTTCAACATTGAAAAACACCAAGAAATTCAACAACAACCTCGACTTTGAAAAACACCAACAAATTCAACAACAACCTCAACATTGAAAAACTACAAAAACCTCAACATTGAAAACCACCAACAAATACAACAACAACCTCAACATTGAAAAACAACAACAACCTCAACATTGAAAAACACCAACAAATTCAACAACAACCTCAACATTGAAAAGCAACAACAACCTCAACATTGAAAAACAACAACAACCTCAACATTGAAAAACACCAACAAATTCAACAACAACCTCAACATTGAAAAACAACAACAACCTCAACATTGAAAAACACCAACAAATTCAACAGCAACTTCAACATTGAAAAACACCAACATATTCAACAAAAACTTCGAAATTGACAAAAACCAACAAATTCAACAACAACCTCAACATTGAAAAACAACAACAACCTCAACATTGAAAAACAACAACAATTTCAACAACAACCTCAACATTGAAAAAACAACAACAACCTCAACATTGAAAAACAACAACAACCTCAAAATTGAAAAACACCAACAAATTCAACAACAACCTCAACATTTAAAAACAACAACAACCTCAACATTGAAAAACACCAACAAATTCAACAACAACCTCAACATTGAAAAACACCAACAAATTCAACAACAACTTCAACATTGAAAAACACCAACAAATTCAGCAACAACCTCGACATTGAAAAACACCAACAAATTCAACAACAACCTCAACATTGAAAAACTACAAAAACCTCAACATTGAAAACCACCAACAAATACAACAACAACCTCAACATTGAAAAACAACAACAACTTCAACATTGAAAAACACCAACAAATTCAACAACAACCTCAACATTGAAAAGCAACAACATTGAAAAACAACAACAACCTCAACATTGAAAAACACCAACAAATTCAACAACAACCTCAACATTGAAAAACAACAACAACCTCAACATTGAAAAACACCAACAAATTCAACAGCAACTTCAACATTGAAAAACACCAACATATTCAACAAAAACCTCGAAATTGACAAAAACCAACAAATTCATCAACAACCTCGACATTGAAAAACAACAACAACCTCAACATTGAAAAACAACAACAAATTCAACAACAACCTCAACATTGAAAAACAACAACAACCTCAACATTGAAAAACACCAACAAATTCAACAACAACCTCAACAATGAAAAACACCAACAAATTCAACAACAACCTCGAAATTGAAAATAACCAACAAATTCAACAACAACCTCAGCATTGAAAAACAACAACAACCTCAACATTGAAAAACACCAACAAATTCAACAACAACCTCAACATTGAAAAGCAACAACAACCTCAACATTGAAAAACACCAACAAATTCAACAACAACCTCAACAATTAAAAACACCAACAAATTCAACAACAACCTCAACATTGAAAAACACCAACAAATTTAACAACAACCTCAACTTTGAAAAACAACAACAACCTCAACATGGAAAAACACCAACAAATTCAACAACAACCTCAACAGTGAAAAACAACAACAACCTCAAAATTGAAAAACACCAACAAATTCAACAACAACCTCAACATTTAAAGACAACAACAACCTCAACATTGAAAAACACCAACGAATTCAACAACAACGTCAACATTGAAAAACACCAACAAATTCAACAACAACTTCAGCATTGAAAAACACCAACAAATTCAACAAGAACCTCGACATTGAAAAACACCAACAAATTCAACAACAACCTCAACATTGAAAAACTACAAAAACCTCAACATTGAAAACCACCAACAAATACAACAACCACCTCAACATTGAAAAACAACAACAACCTCAACATTGAAAAACACCAACAAATTCAACAACAACCTCAACATTGAAAAACAACAACAACCTCAACATTGAAAAACAACAACCACCTCAACATTGAAAAACACCAACAAATTCAACAACAACCTCAACATTGAAAAACAACAACAACCTCAACATTGAAAAACACCAACAAATTCAACAGCAACTTCAACATTGAAAAACACCAACATATTCAACAACAACCTCGAAATTGAAAAACACCAACAAATTCATCAACAACCTCAACATTGAAAAACAACAACAACCTCAACATTGAAAAACAACAACAAATTCAACAACAACCTCAACATTGAAAAACAACAACAACCTCAACATTGAAAAACACCAACAAATTCAACAACAACCTCAACAATGAAAAACACCAACAAATTGAAGAACAACCTCAACATTTAAAGACAACAACAACCTCAACATTGAAAAACACCAACAAATTCAACAACAACCTCAACATTGAAAAACACCAACAAATTCAACAACAACTTCAACATTGAAAAACACCAACAAATTCAACAACAACCTCGACATTGGAAAACACCAACAAATTCAACAACAACCTCAACATTGAAAAACTACAAAAACCTCAACATTGAAAACCACCAACAAATACAACAACAACCTCAACTTTGAAAAACAACAACAACCTCAACATTGAAAAACACCAACAAATTCAACAACAACCTCAACATTGAAAAGCAACAACAACCTCAACATTGAAAAACAACAACAACCTCAACATTGAAAAACACCAACAAATTCAACAACAAGCTCAACATTGAAAAACAACAACAACCTCAACATTGAAAAACACCAACAAATTCAACAGCAACTTCAACATTGAAAAACACCAACATATTCAACAAAAACCTCGAAATTGACAAAAACCAACAAATTCAACAACAACCTCAACATTGAAAAACAACAACAACCTCAACATTGAAAAACAACAACAATTTCAACAACAACCTCAACATTGAAAAACAACAACAACCTCAACATTGAAAAACACCAACAAATTCAACAACAACCTCAACAATGAAAAACACCAACAAATTCAACAACAACCTCGAAATTGAAAATAAGCAACAAATTCAACAACAACCTCAACATTGAAAAACAACAACAACCTCAACATTGAAAAACACCAACAAATTCAACAACAACCTCAACATTGAAAAGCAACAACAACCTCAACATTGAAAAACACCAACAAATTCAACAACAACCTCAACATTTAAAGACAACAACAACCTCAACAATTAAAAACACCAACAAATTCAACAACAACCTCAACATTGAAAAACACCAACAAATTTAACAACAACCTCAACTTTGAAAAACAACAACAACCTCAACATGGAAAAAACACCAACAAATTCAACAACAACCTCAACAGTGAAAAACAACAACAACCTCAAAATTGAAAAAACACCAACAAATTCAACAACAACCTCAACATTTAAAGACAACAACAACCTCAACATTGAAAAACACCAACGAATTCAACAACAACGTCAACATTGAAAAACACCAACAAATTCAACAACAACTTCAGCATTGAAAAACACCAACAAATTCAACAACAACCTCGACATTGAAAAACACCAACAAATTCAACAACAACCTCAACATTGAAAAACTACAAAAACCTCAACATTGAAAACCACCAACAAATACAACAACAACCTCAACATTGAAAAACAACAACAACCTCAACATTGAAAAACACCAACAAATTCAACAACAACCTCAACATTGAAAAACAACAACAACCTCAACATTGAAAAACAACAACCACCTCAACATTGAAAAACACCAACAAATTCAACAACAACCTCAACATTGAAAAACAACAACAACCTCAACATTGAAAAACACCAACAAATTCAACAGCAACTTCAACATTGAAAAACACCAACATATTCAACAACAACCTCGAAATTGAAAAACACCAACAAATTCATCAACAACCTCAACATTGAAAAACAACAACAACCTCAACATTGAAAAACAACAACAAATTCAACAACAACCTCAACATTGAAAAACAACAACAACCTCAACATTGAAAAACACCAACAAATTCAACAACAACCTCAACAATGAAAAACACCAACAAATTGAACAACAACCTCAACATTTAAAGACAACAACAACCTCAACATTGAAAAACACCAACAAATTCAACAACAACCTCAACATTGAAAAACACCAACAAATTCAACAACAACTTCAACATTGAAAAACACCAACAAATTCAACAACAACCTCGACATTGAAAAACACCAACAAATTCAACAACAACCTCAACATTGAAAAACTACAAAAACCTCAACATTGAAAACCACCAACAAATACAACAACAACCTCAACATTGAAAAACAACAACAACCTCAACATTGAAAAACACCAACAAATTCAACAACAACCTCAACATTGAAAAGCAACAACAACCTCAACATTGAAAAACAACAACAACCTCAACATTGAAGAACACCAACAAATTCAACAACAACCTCAACATTGAAAAACAACAACAACCTCAACATTGAAAAACACCAACAAATTCAACAGCAACTTCAACATTGAAAAACACCAACATATTCAACAAAAACCTCGAAATTGACAAAAACCAACAAATTCAACAACAACCTCAACATTGAAAAACAACAACAACCTCAACATTGAAAAACAACAACAATTTCAACAACAACCTCAACATTGAAAAACAACAACAACCTCAACATTGAAAAACACCAACAAATTCAACAACAACCTCAACAATGAAAAACACCAACAAATTCAACAACAACCTCGAAATTGAAAATAAGCAACAA
The DNA here is from genome assembly GCA_026770705.1 of Isurus oxyrinchus. Lineage (NCBI taxonomy): Eukaryota > Metazoa > Chordata > Chondrichthyes > Lamniformes > Lamnidae > Isurus > Isurus oxyrinchus. Next base: position 26,099 of record JANJGN010000980.1, read on the forward strand.
ATTCAACAACAACCTCAACATTGAAAAACAACAACAACCTCAACATTGAAAAACACCAGCAAATTCAACAACAACCTCAACATTGAAAAGCAACAACAACCTCAACATTGAAAAACACCAACAAATTCAACAACAACCTCAACATTTAAAGACAACAACAACCTCAACAATTAAAAACACCAACAAATTCAACAACAACCTCAACATTGAAAAACACCAACAAATTTAACAACAACCTCAACTTTGAAAAACAACAACAACCTCAACATGGAAAAACACCAACAAATTCAACAACAACCTCAACAGTGAAAAACAACAACAACCTCAAAATTGAAAAACACCAACAAATTCAACAACAACCTCAACATTTAAAGACAACAACAACCTCAACATTGAAAAACACCAACGAATTCAACAACAACGTCAACATTGAAAAACACCAACAAATTCAACAACAACTTCAGCATTGAAAAACACCAACAAATTCAACAACAACCTCGACATTGAAAAACACCAACAAATTCAACAACAACCTCAACATTGAAAAACTACAAAAACCTCAACATTGAAAACCACCAACAAATACAACAACAACCTCAACATTGAAAAACAACAACAACCTCAACATTGAAAAACACCAACAAATTCAACAACAACCTCAACATTGAAAAGCAACAACAACCTCAACATTGAAAAACAACAACAACCTCAACATTGAAAAACACCAACAAATTCAACAACAACCTCAACATTGAAAAACAACAACAACCTCAACATTGAAAAACACCAACAAATTTAACAGCAACTTCAACATTGAAAAACACCAACATATTTAACAACAACCTCGAAATTGAAAAACACCAACAAATTCATCAACAACCTCAACATTGAAAAACAACAACAACCTCAACATTGAAAAACAACAACAAATTCAACAACAACCTCAACATTGAAAAACAACAACAACCTCAACATTGAAAAACACCAACAAATTCAACAACAACCTCAACAATGAAAAACACCAACAAATTCAACAACAACCTCGAAATTGAAAATAACCAACAAATTCAACAACAACCTGAACATGAAAAACAACAACAACCTCAACATTGAAAAACACCAACAAATTCAACAACAACCTCAACATTGAAAAGCAACAACAACCTCAACATTGAAAAACACCAACAAATTCAACAACAACCTCAACATTGAAAAACAACAACAAGCTCAACATTGAAAAACACCAACAAATTCAACAGCAACTTCAACATTGAAAAACACCAACATATTCAACAAAAACCTCGAAATTGACAAAAACCAACAAATTCATCAACAACCTCGACATTGAAAAACAACAACAACCTCAACATTGAAAAACAACAACAAATTCAACAACAACCTCAACATTGAAAAACAACAACAACCTCAACATTGAAAAACACCAACAAATTCAACAACAACCTCAACAATGAAAAACACCAACAAATTCAACAACAACCTCGAAATTGAAAATAACCAACAAATTCAACAACAACCTCAACATTTAAAAACACCAACAAATTCAACAACAACTTCAACATTGAAAAACACCAACAAATTCAACAACAACCTCGACATTGAAAAACACCAACAAATTCAACAACAACCTCAACATTGAAAAACTACAAAAACCTCAACATTGAAAACCACCAACAAATACAACAACAACCTCAACATTGAAAAACAACAACAACCTCAACATTGAAAAACACCAACAAATTCAACAACAACCTCAACATTGAAAAGCAACAACAACCTCAACATTGAAAAACAACAACAACCTCAACATTGAAAAACACCAACAAATTCAACAACAACCTCAACATTGAAAAACAACAACAACCTCAACATTGAAAAACACCAACAAATTCAACAGCAACTTCAACATTGAAAAACACCAACATATTCAACAAAAACCTCGAAATTGACAAAAACCAACAAATTCAACAACAACCTCAACATTGAAAAACAACAACAACCTCAACATTGAAAAACAACAACAATTTCAACAACAACCTCAACATTGAAAAACAACAACAACCTCAACATTGAAAAACACCAACAAATTCAACAACAACCTCAACAATGAAAAACACCAACAAATTCAACAACAACCTCGAAATTGTAAATAAGCAACAAATTCAACAACAACCTCAACATTGAAAAATAACAACAACCTCAACATTGAAAAACACCAACAAATTCAACAACAACCTCAACATTGAAAAGCAACAGCAACCTCAACATTGAAAAACACCAACAAATTCAACAACAACCTCAACAATTAAAAACACCAACAAATTCAACAACAACCTCAACATTGAAAAACACCAACAAATTTAACAACAACCTCAACTTTGAAAAACAACAACAACCTCAACATGGAAAAACACCAACAAATTCAACAACAACCTCAACAGTGAAAAACAACAACAACCTCAAAATTGAAAAACACCAACAAATTCAACAACAACCTCAACATTTAAAGACAACAACAACCTCAACATTGAAAAACACCAACGAATTCAACAACAACGTCAACATTGAAAAACACCAACAAATTCAACAACAACTTCAGCATTGAAAAACACCAACAAATTCAACAACAACCTCGACATTGAAAAACACCAACAAATTCAACAACAACCTCAACATTGAAAAACTACAAAAACCTCAACATTGAAAACCACCAACAAATACAACAACAACCTCAACATTGAAAAACAACAACAACCTCAACATTGAAAAACACCAACAAATTCAACAACAACCTCAACATTGAAAAACAACAACAACCTCAACATTGAAAAACAACAACAACCTCAACATTGAAAAACACCAACAAATTCAACAACAACCTCAACATTGAAAAACAACAACAACCTCAACATTGAAAAACACCAACAAATTTAACAGCAACTTCAACATTGAAAAACACCAACATATTCAACAACAACCTCGAAATTGAAAAACACCAACAAATTCATCAACAACCTCAACATTGAAAAACAACAACAACCTCAACATTGAAAAACAACAACAAATTCAACAACAACCTCAACATTGAAAAACAACAACAACCTCAACATTGAAAAACACCAACAAATTCAACAACAACCTCAACAATGAAAAACACCAACAAATTCAACAACAACCTCGAAATTGAAAATAACCAACAAATTCAACAACAACCTCAACATTGAAAAACAACAACAACCTCAACATTGAAAAACACCAACAAATTCAACAACAACCTCAACATTGAAAAGCAACAACAACCTCAACATTGAAAAACACCAACAAATTCAACAACAACCTCAACAATGAAAAACACCAACAAATTCAACAACAACCTCAACATTGAAAAACACCAACAAATTTAACAACAACCTCAACTTTGAAAAACAACAACAACCTCAACATGGAAAAACACCAACAAATTCAACAACAACCTCAACATTGAAAAACAACAACAACCTCAAAATTGAAAAACACCAACAAATTCAACAACAACCTCAACATTTAAAGACAACAAAAACCTCAACATTGAAAAACACCAATGAATTCAACAACAACGTCAACATTGAAAAACACCAACAAATTCAACAACAACTTCAACATTGAAAAACACCAACAAATTCAACAACAACCTCGACATTGAAAAACACCAACAAATTCAAGAACAACCTCAACATTGAAAAACTACAAAAACCTCAACATTGAAAACCACCAACAAATACAACAACAACCTCAACATTGAAAAACAACAACAACCTCAACATTGAAAAACACCAACAAATTCAACAACAACCTCAACATTGAAAAACAACAACAACCTCAACATTGAAAAACAACAACAACCTCAACATTGAAAAACACCAACAAATTCAACAACAACCTCAACATTGAAAAACAACAACAACCTCAACATTGAAAAACACCAACAAATTCAACAGCAACTTCAACATTGAAAAACAACAACAACCTCAACATTGAAAAACACCAACAAATTCAACAACAACCTCAACAATGAAAAACACCAACAAATTCAACAACAACCTCGAAATTGAAAATAACCAACAAATTCAACAACAACCTCAACATTGAAAAACAACAACAAACTCAACATTGAAAAACACCAACAAATTCAACAACAACCTCAACATTGAAAAGCAACAACAACCTCAACATTGAAAAACACCAACAAATTCAACAACAACCTCAACAATGAAAACACCAACAAATTCAACAACAACCTCAACATTGAAAAACACCAACAAATTTAACAACAACCTCAACTTTGAAAAACAACAACAACCTCAACATGGAAAAACACCAACAAATTCAACAACAACCTCAACATTGAAAAACAACAACAACCTCAAAATTGAAAAACACCAACAAATTCAACAACAACCTTAACATTTAATGACAGCAACAACCTCAAGATTGAAAAACACCAACGAATTCAACAACAACCTCAACATTGAAAAACACCAACAAATTCAACAACAACTTCAACATTGAAAAACACCTACAAATTCAACAACAACCTCGACGTTGAAAAACACCAACAAATTCAACAACAACCTCAACATTGAAAAACTACAAAAACCTCAACATTGAAAACCACCAACAAATACAACAACAACCTCAACATTGAAAAACAACAACAACCTCAACATTGAAAAACACCAACAAATTCAACAACAACCTCAACATTGAAAAACAACAACAACCTCAACATTGAAAAACAACAACAACCTCAACATTGAAAAACAACAACAACCTCAACATTGAAAAACACCAACAAATTCAACAACAACCTCAACATTGAAAAACAACAACAACCTCAACATTGAAAAACACCAACAAATTCAACAACAACCTCAACAATGAAAAACACCAACAAATTCAACAACAACCTCGAAATTGAAAATAACCAACAAATTCAACAACAACCTCAACATTGAAAAACAACAACAACCTCAACATTGAAAAACACCAACAAATTCAACAACAACCTCAACATTGAAAAGCAACAACAACCTCAACATTGAAAAACACCAACAAATTCAACAACAACCTCAACAATGAAAAACACCAACAAATTCAACAACAACCTCAACATTGAAAAACACCAACAAATTTAACAACAACCTCAACTTTGAAAAACAACAACAACCTCAACATGGAAAAACACCAACAAATTCAACAACAACCTCAACATTGAAAAACAACAACAACCTCAAAATTGAAAAACACCAACAAATTCAACAACAACCTGAACATTTAAAGACAACAAAAACCTCAACATTGAAAAACACCAACGAATTCAACAACAACGTCAACATTGAAAAACACCAACAAATTCAACAACAACTTCAACATTGAAAAACACCAACAAATTCAACAACAACCTCGACATTGAAAAACACCAACAAATTCAACAACAACCTCAACATTAAAAACTACAAAAACCTCAACATTGAAAACCACCAACAAATAGAACAACAACCTCAACATTGAAAAACAACAACAACCTCAACATTGAAAAACACCAACAAATTCAACAACAACCTCAACATTGAAAAACAACAACAACCTCAACATTGAAAAACAACAACAACCTCAACATTGAAAAACACCAACAAATTCAACAACAACCTCAACATTGAAAAACAACAACAACCTCAACATTGAAAAACACCAACAAATTCAACAGCAACTTCAACATTGAAAAACACCAACATATTCAACAACAACCTCGAATTTGAAAAACACCAACAAATTCATCAACAACCTCAACATTGAAAAACAACAACAACCTCAACATTGAAAAACAACAACAAATTCAACAACAACCTCAACATTGAAAAACAACAACAACCTCAACATTGAAAAACACCAACAAATTCAACAACAACCTCAACAATGAAAAACACCAACAAATTCAACAACAACCTCGAAATTGAAAATAACCAACAAATTCAACAACAACCTCAACATTGAAAAACAACAACAAACTCAACATTGAAAAACACCAACAAATTCAACAACAACCTCAACATTGAAAAGCAACAACAACCTCAACATTGAAAAACACCAACAAATTCAACAACAACCTCAACAATGAAAAACACCAACAAATTCAACAACAACCTCAACATTGAAAAACACCAACAAATTTAACAACAACCTCAACTTTGAAAAACAACAACAACCTCAACATGGAAAAACACCAACAAATTCAACAACAACCTCAACATTGAAAAACAACAACAACCTCAACATTGAAAAACACCAACAAATTCAACAACAACCTCAACATTGAAAAACAACAACAACCTCAACATTGAAAAACACCAACAAATTCAACAGCAACTTCAACATTGAAAAACAACAACAACCTCAACATTGAAAAACACCAACAAATTCAACAACAACCTCAACAATGAAAAACACCAACAAATTCAACAACAACCTCGAAATTGAAAATAACCAACAAATTCAACAACAACCTCAACATTGAAAAACAACAACAAACTCAACATTGAAAAACACCAACAAATTCAACAACAACCTCAACATTGAAAAGCAACAACAACCTCAACATTGAAAAACACCAACAAATTCAACAACAACCTCAACAATGAAAACACCAACAAATTCAACAACAACCTCAACATTGAAAAACACCAACAAATTTAACAACAACCTCAACTTTGAAAAACAACAACAACCTCAACATGGAAAAACACCAACAAATTCAACAACAACCTCAACATTGAAAAACAACAACAACCTCAAAATTGAAAAACACCAACAAATTCAACAACAACCTTAACATTTAATGACAGCAACAACCTCAAGATTGAAAAACACCAACGAATTCAACAACAACCTCAACATTGAAAAACACCAACAAATTCAACAACAACTTCAACATTGAAAAACACCTACAAATTCAACAACAACCTCGACGTTGAAAAACACCAACAAATTCAACAACAACCTCAACATTGAAAAACTACAAAAACCTCAACATTGAAAACCACCAACAAATACAACAACAACCTCAACATTGAAAAACAACAACAACCTCAACATTGAAAAACACCAACAAATTCAACAACAACCTCAACATTGAAAAACAACAACAACCTCAACATTGAAAAACAACAACAACCTCAACATTGAAAAACAACAACAACCTCAACATTGAAAAACACCAACAAATTCAACAACAACCTCAACATTGAAAAACAACAACAACCTCAACATTGAAAAACACCAACAAATTCAACAACAACCTCAACAATGAAAAACACCAACAAATTCAACAACAACCTCGAAATTGAAAATAACCAACAAATTCAACAACAACCTCAACATTGAAAAACAACAACAACCTCAACATTGAAAAACACCAACAAATTCATCAACAACCTCAACATTGAAAAGCAACAACAACCTCAACATTGAAAAACACCAACAAATTCAACAACAACCTCAACAATGAAAAACACCAACAAATTCAACAACAACCTCAACATTGAAAAACACCAACAAATTTAACAACAACCTCAACTTTGAAAAACAACAACAACCTCAACATGGAAAAACACCAACAAATTCAACAACAACCTCAACATTGAAAAACAACAACAACCTCAAAATTGAAAAACACCAACAAATTCAACAACAACCTCAACATTTAAAGACAACAAAAACCTCAACATTGAAAAACACCAACGAATTCAACAACAACGTCAACATTGAAAAACACCAACAAATTCAACAACAACTTCAACATTGAAAAACACCAACAAATTCAACAACAACCTCGACATTGAAAAACACCAACAAATTCAACAACAACCTCAACATTAAAAACTACAAAAACCTCAACATTGAAAACCACCAACAAATAGAACAACAACCTCAACATTGAAAAACAACAACAACCTCAACATTGAAAAACACCAACAAATTCAACAACAACCTCAACATTGAAAAACAACAACAACCTCAACATTGAAAAACAACAACAACCTCAACATTGAAAAACACCAACAAATTCAACAACAACCTCAACATTGAAAAACAACAACAACCTCAACATTGAAAAACACCAACAAATTCAACAGCAACTTCAACATTGAAAAACACCAACATATTCAACAACAACCTCGAATTTGAAAAACACCAACAAATTCATCAACAACCTCAACATTGAAAAACAACAACAACCTCAACATTGAAAAACAACAACAAATTCAACAACAACCTCAACATTGAAAAACAACAACAACCTCAACATTGAAAAACACCAACAAATTCAACAACAACCTCAACAATGAAAAACACCAACAAATTCAACAACAACCTCGAAATTGAAAATAACCAACAAATTCAACAACAACCTCAACATTGAAAAACAACAACAAACTCAACATTGAAAAACACCAACAAATTCAACAACAACCTCAACATTGAAAAGCAACAACAACCTCAACATTGAAAAACACCAACAAATTCAACAACAACCTCAACAATGAAAAACACCAACAAATTCAACAACAACCTCAACATTGAAAAACACCAACAAATTTAACAACAACCTCAACTTTGAAAAACAACAACAACCTCAACATGGAAAAACACCAACAAATTCAACAACAACCTCAACATTGAAAAACAACAACAACCTCAACATTGAAAAACACCAACAAATTCAACAACAACCTCAACATTGAAAAACAACAACAACCTCAACATTGAAAAAAACCAACAAATTCAACAACTTCAACATTAAAAAACACCAACAAATTCAACAACAACCTCAACATTGAAAAACAAAAAAACCTCAACATTCAAAAACACCAACAAATTCAACAACTTCAACATTGAAAAACACCAACAAATTCAACAACAACTTCGAAATTGAAAATAACCAACAAATTCAACAACAACCTCAACATTGAAAAACAACAACAACCTCAACATTGAAAAACACCAACAAATTCAACAACAACCTCAACATTGAAAAGCAACAACAACCTCAACATTGAAAAACACCAACAAATTCAACAACAACCTCAACAATGAAAAACACCAACAAATTCAACAACAACCTCAACATTGAAAAACACCAACAAATTTAACAACAACCTCAACTTTGAAAAACAACAACAACCTCAACATGGAAAAACACCAACAAATTCAACAACAACCTCAACATTGAAAAACAACAACAACCTCAACATTGAAAAACAACAACAACCTCAACATTGAAAAACACCAACAAATTCAACAACAACCTCAACATTGAAAAACAGCAACAACCTCAACATTGAAAAACACCAACAAATTCAACAGCAACTTCAACATTGAAAAACACCAACATATTCAACAACAACCTCGAAATTGAAAAACACCAACAAATTCATCAACAACCTCAACATTGAAAAACAACAACAACCTCAACATTGAAAAACAACAACAAATTCAACAACAACCTCAACATTGAAAAACAACAACAACCTCAACATTGAAAAACACCAACAAATTCAACAACAACCTCAACATTGAAAAGCAGCAACAACCTCAACATTGAAAAACGCCAACAAATTCAACAACAATCTCAACAATTAAAAACACCAACAAATTCAACAACAACCTCAACATTGAAAAACACCAAAAAATTTAACAACAACCTCAACTTTGAAAAACAACAACAACCTCAACATGGAAAAACACCAACAAATTCAACAACAACCTCAACATTGAAAAACAACAACAACCTCAAAATTGAAAAACACCAACAAATTCAACAACAACCTCAACATTTAAAGACAACAACAACCTCAACATTGAAAAACACCAACAAATTCAACAACAACGTCAACATTGAAAAACCCCCACAAATTCAACAACAACTTCAACATTGAAAAACACCAACAAATTCAACAACAACCTCGACATTGAAAAACACCAACAAATTCAACAACAACCTCAACATTGAGAAACTACCAAAACCTCAACATTGAAAACCACCAACAAATACAACAACAACGTCAACATTCAAAAACAAGAACAACCTCAACATTGAAAAACACCAACAAATTCAACAACAACCTAAACATTGAAAAACAACAACAACCTCAACATTGAAAAACAACAACAACCTCAACATTGAAAAACACCAACAAATTCAACAACAACCTCAGCATTGAAAAGCAACAACAACCTCAACTTTGAAAAACAACAACAACCTCAACATGGAAAAACAGCAACAAATTCAACAACAACCTCAACATTGAAAAACAACAACAACCTCAACATTGAAAAACACCAACAAATTCAAAAGCAACTTCAACATTGAAAAACACCAACATATTCAACAACAACCTCGAAATTGAAAAAAAAACCAACAAATTCATCAACAACCTCAACATTGAAAAACAACAACATCCTCAACATTGAAAAACAACAACAAATTCAACAACAACCTCAACATTGAAAAACAACAACAACCTCAACATTGAAAAACACCAACAAATTCAACAACAACCTCTCAATGAAAAACACCAACAATTTCAACAACAACCTCGAAATTGAAAATAACCAACAAATTCAACAACAACCTCAACATTGAAAAACAACAACAACCTCAACATTGAAAAACACCAACAAATTCAACAACAACCTCAACATTGAAAAGCAACAACAACCTCAACAGTGAAAAACAACAACAACCTCAACATTGAAAAACACCAACAAATTCAACAACAAGCTCAACATTTAAAAGCAACAACAACCTCAACAATTAAAAACACCAACAAATTCAACAACAACCTCAACATTGAAAAACACCAACAAATTTAACAACAACCTCAACTTTGAAAAACAACAACAACCTCAACATGGCAAAACACCAACAAATTCAACAACAACCTCAACATTGAAAAACAACAACAACCTCAAAATTGAAAAACAACAACAAATTCAACAACAACCTCAACATTTAAAGACAACAACAACCTCAACATTGAAAAACACCAACAAATTCAACAACACCCTCAACATTGAAAAACACCAACAAATTCAACAACAACTTCAACATTGAAAAACACCAACAAATTCAACAACAACCTCGACATTGAAAAACACCAACAAATTCAACAACAACCTCAACATTGAAAAACTACAAAAACCTCAACATTGAAAACCACCAACAAATACAACAACAACCTCAACATTGAAAAACAACAACAACCTCAACATTGAAAAACACCAACAAATTCAACAACAACCTCAACATTGAAAAGCAACAACAACCTCAACATTGAAAAACAACAACAACCTCAACATTGAAAAACACCAACAAATTCAACAACAACCTCAACATTGAAAAACAACAACAACCTCAACATTGAAAAACACCAACAAATTCAACAGCAACTTCAACATTGAAAAACACCAACATATTCAACAAAAACCTCGAAATTGACAAAAACCAACAAATTCATCAACAACCTCGACATTGAAAAACAACAACAACCTCAACATTGAAAAACAACAACAATTTCAACAACAACCTCAACATTGAAAAACAACAACAACCTCAACATTGAAAAACACCAACAAATTCAACAACAACCTCAACAATGAAAAACACCAACAAATTCAACAACAACCTCGAAATTGAAAATAACCAACAAATTCAACAACAACTTCAACATTGAAAAACAACAACAACCTCAACATTGAAAAACACCAACAAATTCAACAACAACCTCAACATTGAAAAGCAACAACAACCTCAACATTGAAAAACACCAACAAATTCAACAACAACCTCAACAATTAAAAACACCAACCAATTCAACAACAACCTCAACATTGAAAAACACCAACAAATTTAACAACAACCTCAACTTTGAAAAACAACAACAACCTCAACATGGAAAAACACCAACAAATTCAACAACAACCTCAACAGTGAAAAACAACAACAACCTCAAAATTGAAAAACACCAACAAATTCAACAACAACCTCAACATTTAAAGACAACAACAACCTCAACATTGAAAAACACCAACGAATTCAACAACAACGTCAACATTGAAAAACACCAACAAATTCAACAACAACTTCAGCATTGAAAAACACCAACAAATTCAACAACAACCTCGACATTGAAAAACACCAACAAATTCAACAACAACCTCAACATTGAAAACCACCAACAAATACAACAACAACCTCAACATTGAAAAGCAACAACAACCTCAACATTGAAAAACACCAACAAATTCAACAACAACCTCAACATTGAAAAACAACAACAACCTCAACATTGAAAAACAACAACAACCTCAACATTGAAAAACACCAACAAATTCAACAACAACTTCAACATTGAAAAACACCTACAAATTCAACAACAACCTCGACGTTGAAAAACACCAACAAATTCAACAACAACCTCAACATTGAAAAACTACAAAAACCTCAACATTGAAAACCACCAACAAATACAACAACAACCTCAACATTGAAAAACAACAACAACCTCAACATTGAAAAACACCAACAAATTCAACAACAACCTCAACATTGAAAAACAACAACAACCTCAACATTGAAAAACAACAACAACCTCAACATTGAAAAACAACAACAACCTCAACATTGAAAAACACCAACAAATTCAACAACAACCTCAACATTGAAAAACAACAACAACCTCAACATTGAAAAACACCAACAAATTCAACAACAACCTCAACAATGAAAAACACCAACAAATTCAACAACAACCTCGAAATTGAAAATAACCAACAAATTCAACAACAACCTCAACATTGAAAAACAACAACAACCTCAACATTGAAAAACACCAACAAATTCAACAACAACCTCAACATTGAAAAGCAACAACAACCTCAACATTGAAAAACACCAACAAATTCAACAACAACCTCAACAATGAAAAACACCAACAAATTCAACAACAACCTCAACATTGAAAAACACCAACAAATTTAACAACAACCTCAACTTTGAAAAACAACAACAACCTCAACATGGAAAAACACCAACAAATTCAACAACAACCTCAACATTGAAAAACAACAACAACCTCAAAATTGAAAAACACCAACAAATTCAACAACAACCTCAACATTTAAAGACAACAAAAACCTCAACATTGAAAAACACCAACGAATTCAACAACAACGTCAACATTGAAAAACACCAACAAATTCAACAACAACTTCAACATTGAAAAACACCAACAAATTCAACAACAACCTCGACATTGAAAAACACCAACAAATTCAACAACAACCTCAACATTAAAAACTACAAAAACCTCAACATTGAAAACCACCAACAAATAGAACAACAACCTCAACATTGAAAAACAACAACAACCTCAACATTGAAAAACACCAACAAATTCAACAACACCCTCAACATTGAAAAACAACAACAACCTCAACATTGAAAAACAACAACAACCTCAACATTGAAAAACACCAACAAATTCAACAACAACCTCAACATTGAAAAACAACAACAACCTCAACATTGAAAAACACCAACAAATTCAACAGCAACTTCAACATTGAAAAAGACCAACATATTCAACAACAACCTCGAATTTGAAAAACACCAACAAATTCATCAACAACCTCAACATTGAAAAACAACAACAACCTCAACATTGAAAAACAACAACAAATTCAACAACAACCTCAACATTGAAAAACAACAACAACCTCAACATTGAAAAACACCAACAAATTCAACAACAACCTCAACAATGAAAAACACCAACAAATTCAACAACAACCTCGAAATTGAAAATAAACAACAAATTCAACAACAACCTCAACATTGAAAAACAACAACAAACTCAACATTGAAAAACACCAACAAATTCAACAACAACCTCAACATTGAAAAGCAACAACAACCTCAACATTGAAAAACACCAACAAATTCAACAACAACCTCAACAATGAAAAACACCAACAAATTCAACAACAACCTCAACATTGAAAAACACCAACAAATTTAACAACAACCTCAACTTTGAAAAACAACAACAACCTCAACATGGAAAAACACCAACAAATTCAACAACAACCTCAACATTGAAAAACAACAACAACCTCAACATTGAAAAACACCAACAAATTCAACAACAACCTCAACATTGAAAAACAACAACAACCTCAACATTGAAAAAAACCAACAAATTCAACAACTTCAACATTAAAAAACACGAACAAATTCAACAACAACCTCAACATTGAAAAACAACAAAACCTCAACATTCAAAAACACCAACAAATTCAACAACTTCAACATTGAAAAACACCAACAAATTCAACAACAACTTCGAAATTGAAAATAACCAACAAATTCAACAACAACCTCAACATTGAAAAACAACAACAACCTCAACATTGAAAAACACCAACAAATTCAACAACAACCTCAACATTGAAAAGCAACAACAACCTCAACATTGAAAAACACCAACAAATTCAACAACAACCTCAACAATGAAAAACACCAACAAATTCAACAACAACCTCAACATTGAAAAACACCAACAAATTTAACAACAACCTCAACTTTGAAAAACAACAACAACCTCAACATGGAAAACCACCAACAAATTCAACAACAACCTCAACATTGAAAAACAACAACAACCTCAACATTGAAAAACAACAACAACCTCAACATTGAAAAACACCAACAAATTCAACAACAACCTCAACATTGAAAAACAGCAACAACCTCAACATTGAAAAACACCAACAAATTCAACAGCAACTTCAACATTGAAAAACACCAACATATTCAACAACAACCTCGAAATTGAAAAACACCAACAAATTCATCAACAACCTCAACATTGAAAAACAACAACAACCTCAAAATTGAAAAACAACAACAAATTCAACAACAACCTCAACACTGAAAAACAACAACAACCTCAACATTGAAAAACACCAACAAATTCAACAACAACCTCAACATTGAAAAGCAGCAACAACCTCAACATTGAAAAACACCAACAAATTCAACAACAATCTCAACAGTTAAAAACACCAACAAATTCAACAACAACCTCAACATTGAAAAACACCAAAAAATTTAACAACAACCTCAACTTTGAAAAACAACAACAACCTCAACATGGAAAAACACCAACAAATTCAACAACAACCTCAACATTGAAAAACAACAACAACCTCAAAATTGAAAAACACCAACAAATTCAACAACAACCTCAACATTTAAAGACAACAACAACCTCAACATTGAAAAACACCAACAAATTCAACAACAACGTCAACATTGAAAAACCCCCACAAATTCAACAACAACTTCAACATTGAAAAACACCAACAAATTCAACAACAACCTCGACATTGAAAAACACCAACAAATTCAACAACAACCTCAACATTGAAAAACTACCAAAACCTCAACATTGAAAACCACCAACAAATACAACAACAACGTCAACATTCAAAAACAAGAACAACCTCAACATTGAAAAACACCAACAAATTCAACAACAACCTCAACATTGAAAAACAACAACAACCTCAACATTGAAAAACAACAACAACCTCAACATTGAAAAACACCAACAAATTCAACAACAACCTCAGCATTGAAAAACAACAACAACCTCAACTTTGAAAAACAACAACAACCTCAACATGGAAAAACAGCAACAAATTCAACAACAACCTCAACATTGAAAAACAACAACAACCTCAACATTGAAAAACACCAACAAATTCAAAAGCAACTTCAACATTGAAAAACACCAACATATTCAACAACAACCTCGAAATTGAAAAAAAAACCAACAAATTCATCAACAACCTCAACATTGAAAAACAACAACAACCTCAACATTGAAAAACAACAACAAATTCAACAACAACCTCAACATTGAAAAACAACAACAACCTCAACATTGAAAAACACCAACAAATTCAACAACAACCTCTCAATGAAAACCACCAACAATTTCAACAACAACCTCGAAATTGAAAATAACCAACAAATTCAACAACAACCTCAACATTGAAAAACAACAACAACCTCAACATTGAAAAACACCAACAAATTCAACAACAACCTCAACATTGAAAAGCAACAACAACCTCAACAGTGAAAAACAACAACAACCTCAACATTGAAAAACACCAACAAATTCAACAACAAGCTCAACATTTCAAAGCAACAACAACCTCAACAATTAAAAACACCAACAAATTCAACAACAACCTCAACATTGAAAAACACCAACAAATTTAACAACAACCTCAACTTTGAAAAACAACAACAACCTCAACATGGCAAAACAACAACAAATTCAACAACAACCTCAACATTGAAAAACAACAACAACCTCAAAATTCAAAAAACAACAACAAATTCAACAACAACCTCAACATTTAAAGACAACAACAACCTCAACATTGAAAAACACCAACAAATTCAACAACACCCTCAACATTGAAAAACACCAACAAATTCAACAACAACCTCAACATTGAAAAACACCAACAAATTCAACAACACCCTAAACATTGAAAAACACCAACAAATTCAACAACAACCTCAACATTGAAAAACTACAAAAACCTCAACATTGAAAACCACCAACAAATACAACAACAACCTCAACATTGAAAAACAACAACAACCTCAACATTGAAAAGCACCAACAAATTCAACAACAACCTCAACATTGAAAAGCAACAACAACCTCAACATTGAAAAACAACAACAACCTCAACATTGAAAAACACCAACAAATTCAACAACAACCTCAACATTGAAAAACAACAACAACCTCAACATTGAAAAACACCAACAAATTCAACAGCAACTTCAACATTGAAAAACACCAACATATTCAACAAAAACCTCGAAATTGACAAAAACCAACAAATTCATCAACAACCTCGACATTGAAAAACAACAACAACCTCAACATTGAAAAACAACAACAAATTCAACAACAACCTCAACATTGAAAAACAACAACAACCTCAACATTGAAAAACACCAACAAATTCAACAACAACCTCAACAATGAAAAACACCAACAAATTCAACAACAACCTCGAAATTGAAAATAACCAACAAATTCAACAACAACCTCAACATTGAAAAACAACAACAACCTCAACATTGAAAAACACCAACAAATTCAACAACAACCTCAACATTGAAAAGCAACAACAACCTCAACATTGAAAAACACCAACAAATTCAACAACAACCTCAACAATGAAAAACACCAACAAATTCAACAACAACCTCAACATTGAAAAACACCAACAAATTTAACAACAACCTCAACTTTGAAGAACAACAACAACCTCAACATGGAAAAACACCAACAAATTCAACAACAACCTCAACAGTGAAAAACAACAACAACCTCAAAATTGAAAAACACCAACAAATTCAACAACAACCTCAACATTTAAAGACAACAACAACCTCAACATTGAAAAACACCAACTAATTCAACAACAACGTCAACATTGAAAAACACCAACAAATTCAACAACAACTTCAGCATTGAAAAACACCAACAAATTCAACAACAACCTCGACATTGAAAAACACCAACAAATTCAACAACAACCTCAACATTGAAAAACTACAAAAACCTCAACATTGAAAACCACCAACAAATACAACAACAACCTCAACATTGAAAAACAACAACAACCTCAACATTGAAAAACACCAACAAATTCAACAACAACCTCAACATTGAAAAACAACAACAACCTCAACATTGAAAAACAACAACCACCTCAACATTGAAAAACACCAACAAATTCAACAACAACCTCAACATTGAAAAACAACAACAACCTCAACATTGAAAAACACCAACAAATTCAACAGCAACTTCAACATTGAAAAACACCAACATATTCAACAACAACCTCGAAATTGAAAAACACCAACAAATTCATCAACAACCTCAACATTGAAAAACAACAACAACCTCAACATTGAAAAACAACAACAAATTCAACAACAACCTCAACATTGAAAAACAACAACAACCTCAACATTGAAAAACACCAACAAATTCAACAACAACCTCAACAATGAAAAACACCAACAAATTGAACAACAACCTCAACAGTTAAAGACAACAACAACCTCAACATTGAAAAACACCAACAAATTCAACAACAACCTCAACATTGAAAAACACCAACAAATTCAACAACAACTTCAACATTGAAAAACACCAACAAATTCAACAACAACCTCGACATTGAAAAACACCAACAAATTCAACAACAACCTCAACATTGAAAAGCTACAAAAACCTCAACATTGAAAACCACCAACAAATACAACAACAACCTCAACATTGAAAAACAACAACAACCTCAACATTGAAAAACACCAACAAATTCAACAACAACCTCAACATTGAAAAGCAACAACAACCTCAACATTGAAAAACAACAACAACCTCAACATTGAAAAACACCAACAAATTCAACAACAACCTCAACATTGAAAAACAACAACAACCTCAACATTGAAAAACACCAACAAATTCAACAGCAACTTCAACATTGAAAAACACCAACATATTCAACAAAAACCTCGAAATTGACAAAAACCAACAAATTCAACAACAACCTCAACATTGAAAAACAACAACAACCTCAACATTGAAAAACAACAACAATTTCAACAACAACCTCAACATTGAAAAACAACAACAACCTCAACATTGAAAAACACCAACAAATTCATCAACAACCTCAACAATGAAAAACACCAACAAATTCAACAACAACCTCGAAATTGAAAATAAGCAACAAATTCAACAACAACCTCAACATTGAAAAACAACAACAACCTCAACATTGAAAAACACCAACAAATTCAACAACAACCTCAACATTGAAAAGCAACAACAACCTCAACATTGAAAAACACCAACAAATTCAACAACAACCTCAACAATTAAAAACACCAACAAATTCAACAACAACCTCAACATTGAAAAACACCAACAAATTTAACAACCTCAACTTTGAAAAACAACAACAACCTCAACATGGAAAAACACCAACAAATTCAACAACAACCTCAACAGTGAAAAACAACAACAACCTCAAAATTGAAAAACACCAACAAATTCAACAACAACCTCAACATTTAAAGACAACAACAACCTCAACATTGAAAAACACCAACGAATTCAACAACAACGTCAACATTGAAAAACACCAACAAATTCAACAACAACTTCAGCATTGAAAAACACCAACAAATTCAACAACAACCTCGACATTGAAAAACACCAACAAATTCAACAACAACCTCAACATTGAAAAACTACAAAAACCTCAACATTGAAAACCACCAACAAATACAACAACAACCTCAACATTGAAAAACAACAACAACCTCAACATTGAAAAACACCAACAAATTCAACAACAACCTCAACATTGAAAAACAACAACAACCTCAACATTGAAAAACAACAACAACCTCAACATTGAAAAACACCAACAAATTCAACAACAACCTCAACATTGAAAAACAACAACAACCTCAACATTGAAAAACACCAACAAATTTAACAGCAACTTCAACATTGAAAAACACCAACATATTCAACAACAACCTCGAAATTGAAAAACACCAACAAATTCATCAACAACCTCAACATTGAAAAACAACAACAACCTCAACATTGAAAAACAACAACAAATTCAACAACAACCTCAACATTGAAAAACAACAACAACCTCAACATTGAAAAACACCAACAAATTCAACAACAACCTCAACAATGAAAAACACCAACAAATTCAACAACAACCTGTAAATTGAAAATAACCAACAAATTCAACAACAACCTCAACATTGAAAAACAACAACAACCTCAACATTGAAAAACACCAACAAATTCAACAACAACCTCAACATTGAAAAGCAACAACAACCTCAACATTGAAAAACACCAACAAATTCAACAACAACCTCAACAATGAAAAACACCAACAAATTCAACAACAACCTCAACATTGAAAAACACCAACAAATTTAACAACAACCTCAACTTTGAAAAACAACAACAACCTCAACATGGAAAAACACCAACAAATTCAACAACAACCTCAACATTGAAAAACAACAGCAACCTCAAAATTGAAAAACACCAACAAATTCAACAAAAACCTCAACATTTAAAGACAACAAAAACCTCAACATTGAAAAACACCAATGAATTCAACAACAACGTCAACATTGAAAAACACCAACAAATTCATCAACAACTTCAAGATTGAAAAACACCTACAAATTCAACAACAACCTCGACATTGAAAAACACCAACAAATTCAACAACAACCTCAACATTGAAAAACTACAAAAACCTCAACATTGAAAACCACCAACAAATACAACAACAACCTCAACATTGAAAAACAACAACAACCTCAACATTGAAAAACACCAACAAATTCAACAACAACCTCAAAATTGAAAAACAACAACAACCTCAACATTGAAAAACAACAACAACCTCAACATTGAAAAACACCAACAAATTCAACAACAACCTCAACATTGAAAAACAACAACAACCTCAACATTGAAAAACACCAACAAATTCAACAGCAACTTCAACATTGAAAAACAACAACAACCTCAACATTGAAAAACACCAACAAATTCAACAACAACCTCAACAATGAAAAACACCAACAAATTCAACAACAACCTCGAAATTGAAAATAACCAACAAATTCAACAACAACCTCAACATTGAAAAACAACAACAAACTCAACATTGAAAAACACCAACAAATTCAACAACAACCTCAACATTGAAAAGCAACAACAACCTCAACATTGAAAAACACCAACAAATTCAACAACAACCTCAACAATGAAAACACCAACAAATTCAACAACAACCTCAACATTGA
Source organism: Isurus oxyrinchus (assembly GCA_026770705.1). Classification (NCBI taxonomy): domain Eukaryota; kingdom Metazoa; phylum Chordata; class Chondrichthyes; order Lamniformes; family Lamnidae; genus Isurus; species Isurus oxyrinchus. Next base: position 47,190 of record JANJGN010000980.1, read on the forward strand.
AAAACACCAACAAATTTAACAACAACCTCAACTTTGAAAAACAACAACAACCTCAACATGGAAAAACACCAACAAATTCATCAACAACCTCAACATTGAAAAACAACAACAACCTCAAAATTGAAAAACACCAACAAATTCAACAACAACCTCAACATTTAATGACAGCAACAACCTCAAGATTGAAAAACACCAACAAATTCAACAACAACCTCAACATTGAAAAACACCAACAAATTCAACAACAACTTCAACATTGAAAAACACCTACAAATTCAACAACAACCTCGACGTTGAAAAACACCAACAAATTCAACAACAACCTCAACATTGAAAAACTACAAAAACCTCAACATTGAAAACCACCAACAAATACAACAACAACCTCAACATTGAAAAACAACAACAACCTCAACATTGAAAAACACCAACAAATTCAACAACAACCTCAACATTGAAAAACAACAACAACCTCAACATTGAAAAACAACAACAACCTCAACATTGAAAAACAACAACAACCTCAACATTGAAAAACACCAACAAATTCAACAACAACCTCAACATTGAAAAACAACAACAACCTCCACATTGAAAAACACCAACAAATTCAACAACAACCTCAACAATGAAAAACACCAACAAATTCAACAACAACCTCGAAATTGAAAATAACCAACAAATTCAACAACAACCTCAACATTGAAAAACAACAACAACCTCAACATTGAAAAACACCAACAAATTCAACAACAACGTCAACATTGAAAAGCAACAACAACCTCAACATTGAAAAACACCAACAAATTCAACAACAACCTCAACAATGAAAAACACCAACAAATTCAACAACAACCTCAACATTGAAAAACACCAACAAATTTAACAACAACCTCAACTTTGAAAAACAACAACCACCTCAACATGGAAAAACACCAACAAATTCAACAACAACCTCAACATTGAAAAACAACAACAACCTCAAAATTGAAAAACACCAACAAATTCAACAACAACCTCAACATTTAAAGACAACAAAAACCTCAACATTGAAAAACACCTACGAATTCAACAACAACGTCAACAAAGAAAAACACCAACAAATTCAACAACAACTTCAACATTGAAAAACACCAACAAATTCAACAACAACCTCGACATTGAAAAACACCAACAAATTCAACAACAACCTCAACATTAAAAACTACAAAAACCTCAACATTGAAAACCACCAACAAATAGAACAACAACCTCAACATTGAAAAACAACAACAACCTCAACATTGAAAAACACCAACAAATTCAACAACAACCTCAACATTGAAAAACAACAACAACCTCAACATTGAAAAACAACAACAACCTCAACATTGAAAAACACCAACAAATTCAACAACAACCTCAACATTGAAAAACAACAACAACCTCAACATTGAAAAACACCAACAAATTCAACAGCAACTTCAACATTGAAAAACACCAACATATTCAACAACAACCTCGAATTTGAAAAACACCAACAAATTCATCAACAACCTCAACATTGAAAAACAACAACAACCTCAACATTGAAAAACAACAACAAATTCAACAACAACCTCAACATTGAAAAACAACAACAACCTCAACATTGAAAAACACCAACAAATTCAACAACAACCTCAACAATGAAAAACACCAACAAATTCAACAACAACCTCAACATTGAAAAACACCAACAAATTTAACAACAACCTCAACTTTGAAAAACAACAACAACCTCAACATGGAAAAACACCAACAAATTCAACAACAACCTCAACATTGAAAAACAACAACAACCTCAACATTGAAAAACACCAACAAATTCAACAACAACCTCAACATTGAAAAACAACAACAACATCAACATTGAAAAAAACCAACAAATTCAACAACTTCAACATTAAAAAACACCAACAAATTCAACAACAACCTCAACATTGAAAAACAACAAAACCTCAACATTCAAAAACACCAACAAATTCAACACCTTCAACATTGAAAAACACCAACAAATTCAACAACAACTTCGAAATTGAAAATAACCAACAAATTCAACAACAACCTCAACATTGAAAAACAACAACAACCTCAACATTGAAAAACACCAACAAATTCAACAACAACCTCAACTTTGAAAAGCAACAACAACCTCAACATTGAAAAACACCAACAAATTCAACAACAACCTCAACAATGAAAAACACCAACAAAGTCAACAACAACCTCAACATTGAAAAACACCAACAAATTTAACAACAACCTCAACTTTGAAAAACAACAACAACCTCAACATGGAAAAACACCAACAAATTCAACAACAACCTCAACATTGAAAAACAACAACAACCTCAACAATGAAAAACAACAACAACCTCAACATTGAAAAACACCAACAAATTCAACAACAACCTCAACATTGAAAAACAGCAACAACCTCAACATTGAAAAACACCAACAAATTCAACGGCAACTTCAACATTGAAAAACACCAACATATTCAACAACAACCTCGAAATTGAAAAACACCAACAAATTCATCAACAACCTCAACATTGAAAAACAACAACAACCTCAAAATTGAAAAACAACAACAAATTCAACAACAACCTCAACATTGAAAAACAACAACAACCTCAACATTGAAAAACACCAACAAATTCAACAACAACCTCAACATTGAAAAGCAGCAACAACCTCAACATTGAAAAACACCAACAAATTCAAAAACAATCTCAACAATTAAAAACACCAACAAATTCAACAACAACCTCAACATTGAAAAACACCAAAAAATTTAACAACAACCTCAACTTTGAAAAACAACAACAACCTCAACATGGAAAAACACCAACAAATTCATCAACAACCTCAACATTGAAAAACAACAACAACCTCAAAATTGAAAAACAACAACAAATTCAACAACAACCTCAACATTGAAAAACAACAACAACCTCAACATTGAAAAACACCAACAAATTCAACAACAACCTCAACATTGAAAAGCAGCAACAACCTCAACATTGAAAAACACCAACAAATTCAAAAACAATCTCAACAATTAAAAACACCAACAAATTCAACAACAACCTCAACATTGAAAAACACCAAAAAATTTAACAACAACCTCAACTTTGAAAAACAACAACAACCTCAACATGGAAAAACACCAACAAATTCAACAACAACCTCAACATTGAAAAACAACAACAACCTCAAAATTGAAAAACACCAACAAATTCAACAACAACCTCAACTTTGAAAAGCAACAACAACCTCAACATTGAAAAACACCAACAAATTCAACAACAACCTCAACAATGAAAAACACCAACAAAGTCAACAACAACCTCAACATTGAAAAACACCAACAAATTTAACAACAACCTCAACTTTGAAAAACAACAACAACCTCAACATGGAAAAACACCAACAAATTCAACAACAACCTCAACATTGAAAAACAACAACAACCTCAACAATGAAGAACAACAACAACCTCAACATTGAAAAACACCAACAAATTCAACAACAACCTCAACATTGAAAAACAGCAACAACCTCAACATTGAAAAACACCAACAAATTCAACGGCAACTTCAACATTGAAAAACACCAACATATTCAACAACAACCTCGAAATTGAAAAACACCAACAAATTCATCAACAACCTCAACATTGAAAAACAACAACAACCTCAAAATTGAAAAACAACAACAAATTCAACAACAACCTCAACATTGAAAAACAACAACAACCTCAACATTGAAAAACACCAACAAATTCAACAACAACCTCAACATTGAAAAGCAGCAACAACCTCAACATTGAAAAACACCAACAAATTCAAAAACAATCTCAACAATTAAAAACACCAACAAATTCAACAACAACCTCAACATTGAAAAACACCAAAAAATTTAACAACAACCTCAACTTTGAAAAACAACAACAACCTCAACATGGAAAAACACCAACAAATTCATCAACAACCTCAACATTGAAAAACAACAACAACCTCAAAATTGAAAAACAACAACAAATTCAACAACAACCTCAACATTGAAAAACAACAACAACCTCAACATTGAAAAACACCAACAAATTCAACAACAACCTCAACATTGAAAAGCAGCAACAACCTCAACATTGAAAAACACCAACAAATTCAAAAACAATCTCAACAATTAAAAACACCAACAAATTCAACAACAACCTCAACATTGAAAAACACCAAAAAATTTAACAACAACCTCAACTTTGAAAAACAACAACAACCTCAACATGGAAAAACACCAACAAATTCAACAACAACCTCAACATTGAAAAACAACAACAACCTCAAAATTGAAAAACACCAACAAATTCAACAACAACCTCAACATTTAAAGACAACAACAACCTCAACATTGAAAAACACCAACAAATTCAACAACAACGTCAACATTGAAAAACCCCCACAAATTCAACAACAACTTCAACATTGAAAAACACCAACAAATTCAACAACAACCTCGACATTGCAAAACACCAACAAATTCAACAACAACCTCAACATTGAAATTTACAAAAACCTCAACATTGAAAACCACCAACAAATACAACAACAACGTCAACATTCAAAAACAAGAACAACCTCAACATTGAAAAACACCAACAAATTCAACAACAACCTCAACATTGAAAAACAACAACAACCTCAACATTGAAAAACAACAACAACCTCAACATTGAAAAACACCAACAAATTCAACAACAACCTCAACATTGAAAAACAACAACAACCTCAACATTGAAAAACACCAACAAATTCAACAGCAACTTCAACATTGAAAAACACCAACATATTCAACAACAACCTCGAAATTGAAAAACACCAACAAATTCATCAACAACCTCAACATTGAAAAACAACAACAACCTCAACATTGAAAAACAACAACAAATTCAACAACAACCTCAACATTGAAAAACAACAACAACCTCAACATTGAAAAACACCAAGAAATTCAACAACAACCTCAACAATGAAAAACACCAACAAATTCAACAACAACCTCGAAATTGAAAATAACCAACAAATTCAACAACAACCTCAACATTGAAAAACAACAACAACCTCAACATTGAAAAACACCAACAAATTCAACAACAACCTCAACATTGAAAAGCAACAACAACCTCAACATTGAAAAACACCAACAAATTCAACAACAACCTCAACAATGAAAAACACCAACAAATTCAACAACGAAAAACACCAACAAATTTAACAACAACCTCAACTTTGAAAAACAACAACAACCTCAACATGGAAAAACACCAACAAATTCAACAACAACCTCAACATTGAAAAACAACAACAACCTCAAAATTGAAAAACACCAACAAATTCAACAACAACCTCAACATTTAATGACAACAACAACCTCAACATTGAAAATCACCAACAAATTCAACAACAACTTCAACATTGAAAAACACCTACAAATTCAACAACAACCTCGACATTGAAAAACACCAACAAATTCAACAACAACCTCAACATTGAAAAACTGCAAAAACCTCAACATTGAAAACCACCAACAAATACAACAACAACCTCAACATTGAAAACAACAACAACCTCAACATTGAAAAACACCAACAAATTCAACAACAACCTCAACATTGAAAAACAACAACAACCTCAACATTGAAAAACAACAACAACCTCAACATTGAAAAACACCAACAAATTCAACAACAACCTCAACATTGAAAAACAGCAACAACCTCAACATTGAAAAACACCAACAAATTCAACAGCACTTCAACATTGAAAAACACCAACAAATTCAACAACAACCTCGAAATTGAAAAACACCAACAAATTCAACAACAACCTCAACATTGAAAAACAACAACAACCTCAACATTGAAAAACACCAACAACCTCAACATTGAAAAACACCAACAAATTCAACAACTTCAACACTGAAAAACACCAACAAATTCATCAACAACCTCAACATTGAAAAACACCAATAAATTCAACAGCAACTTCAACATTGAAAAACACCAACATATTCAACAACAACCTCGAAATTGAAAAACACCAACAAATTCATCAACAACCTCAACATTGAAAAACAACAACAACCTCAACATTGAAAAACAACAACAAATTCAACAAAAACCTCAACATTGAAAAACAACAACAACCTCAACATTGAAAAACACCAACAAATTCAACAACAACCTCAACATTGAAAAGCAGCAACAACCTCAACATTGAAAAACACCAACAAATTCAACAACAATCTCAAGAATTAAAAACACCAACAAATTCAACAACAACCTCAACATTGAAAAACACCAAAAAATTTAACAACAACCTCAACTTTGAAAAACAACAACAACCTCAACATGGAAAAACACCAACAAATTCAACAACAACCTCAACATTGAAAAACAACAACAACCTCAAAATTGAAAAAAACCAACAAATTCAACAACAACCTCAACATTTAAAGACAACAACAACCTCAACATTGAAAAACACCAACAAATTCAACAACAACCTCGACATTGAAAAACACCAACAAATTCAACAACAACCTCAACATTGAAAAACTACAAAAACCTCAACATTGAAAAACACCAACAAATTCAACAACTTCAACACTGAAAAACACCAACAAATTCAACAACAACCTCAACATTGAAAAACACCAATAAATTTAACAACAACCTCAACTTTGAAAAACAACAACAACCTCAACATGGAAAAACACCAACAAATTCAACAACAACCTCAACATTGAAAAACAACAACAACCTCAAAATTGAAAAACACCAACAAATTCAACAACAACCTCAACATTTAATGACAACAACAACCTCAACATTGAAAAACACCAACAAATTCAACAACAACCTCAACATTGAAAAACACCAACAAATTCAACAACAACTTCAACATTGAAAAACACCAACAAATTCAACAACAACCTCGACATTGAAAAACACAAACATATTCAACAACAACTTCAACATTGAAAAACTACAAAAACCTCAACATTGAAAACCACCAGCAAATACCACAACAACCTCAACATTGAAAAACAACAACAACCTCAACATTGAAAAACACCAACAAATTCAACAACAACCTCAACATTGAAAAACAACAACAACCTCAACATTGAAAAACAACAACAACCTCAACATAGAAAAACACCAACAAATTCAACAACAACCTCAACATTGAAAAACAACAACAACCTCAACATTGAAAAACACCAACAAATTCAACAGCAACGTCAACATTGAAAAACACCAACAAATTCAACAACAACCTCGAAATTGAAAAACACCAACAAATTCAACAACAACCTCAACATTGAAAAACAACAACAACCTCAACATTGAAAAACAACAACAAATTCAACAACAACCTCAACATTGAAAAACAACAACAACCTCAACATTGAAAAACACCAACAAATTCAACAACAACCTCAACAATGAAAAACACCAACAAATTCAACAACAACCTCGAAATTGAAAATAACCAACAAATTAAACAACAAGCTCAACATTGAAAAACAACAACAACCTCAGCATTGAAAACACCAACTAATTCAACAACAACCTCAACATTGAAAAGCAACAACAACCTCAACATTGAAAAACACCAACAAATTCAACAACAACCTCAACAATGAAAAACACCAACAAATTCAACAACAACCTCAACATTGAAAAACACCAACAAATTTAACAACAACCTCAACTTTGAAAAACAACAACAACCTCAACATGGAAAAACACCAACAAATTCAACAAAAACCTCAACATTGAAAAACAACAACAACCTCAAAATTGAAAAACACCAACAAATTCAACAACAACCTCAACATTTAATGACAACAAAAACCTCAACATTGAAAAACACCAACAATTTCAACAACAACCTCAACATTGAAAAACACCAACAAATTCAACAACAACTTCAACATTGAAAAACACCAACAAATTCAACAACAACCTCAACATTGAAAAACACCAACAACCTCAACATTGAAAAACACCAACAAATTCAACAACTTCAACACTGAAAAACACCAACAAATTCATCAACAACCTCAACATTGAAAAACAACAACAACCTCAACATTGAAAAACACCAACAAATTCAACAACTTCAACACTGAAAAACACCAACAAATTCAACAACAACCTCAACATTGAAAAACACCAATAAATTTAACAACAACCTCAACTTTGAAAAACAACAACAACCTCAACATGGAAAAACACCAACAAATTCAACAACAACCTCAACATTGAAAAACAACAACAACCTCAAAATTGAAAAACACCAACAAATTCAACAACAACCTCAACATTTAATGACAACAACAACCTCAACATTGAAAAACACCAACAAATTCAACAACAACCTCAACATTGAAAAACACCAACAAATTCAACAACAACTTCAACATTGAAAAACACCAACAAATTCAACAACAACCTCGACATTGAAAAACACAAACATATTCAACAACAACTTCAACATTGAAAAACTACAAAAACCTCAACATTGAAAACCACCAGCAAATACAACAACAACCTCAACATTGAAAAACAACAACAACCTCAACATTGAAAAACACCAACAAATTCAACAACAACCTCAACATTGAAAAACAACAACAACCTCAACATTGAAAAACAACAACAACCTCAACATAGAAAAACACCAACAAATTCAACAACAACCTCAACATTGAAAAACAACAACAACCTCAACATTGAAAAACACCAACAAATTCAACAGCAACGTCAACATTGAAAAACACCAACAAATTCAACAACAACCTCGAAATTGAAAAACACCAACAAATTCAACAACAACCTCAACATTGAAAAACAACAACAACCTCAACATTGAAAAACAACAACAAATTCAACAACAACCTCAACATTGAAAAACAACAACAACCTCAACATTGAAAAACACCAACAAATTCAACAACAACCTCAACAATGAAAAACACCAACAAATTCAACAACAACCTCGAAATTGAAAATAACCAACAAATTAAACAACAAGCTCAACATTGAAAAACAACAACAACCTCAGCATTGAAAACACCAACTAATTCAACAACAACCTCAACATTGAAAAGCAACAACAACCTCAACATTGAAAAACACCAACAAATTCAACAACAACCTCAACAATGAAAAACACCAACAAATTCAACAACAACCTCAACATTGAAAAACACCAACAAATTTAACAACAACCTCAACTTTGAAAAACAACAACAACCTCAACATGGAAAAACACCAACAAATTCAACAAAAACCTCAACATTGAAAAACAACAACAACCTCAAAATTGAAAAACACCAACAAATTCAACAACAACCTCAACATTTAATGACAACAAAAACCTCAACATTGAAAAACACCAACAATTTCAACAACAACCTCAACATTGAAAAACACCAACAAATTCAACAACAACTTCAACATTGAAAAACACCAACAAATTCAACAACAACCTCAACATTGAAAAACAACAACAACCTCAACATTGAAAAATACCAACAAATTCAACAACTTCAACATTGAAAAACACCAACAAATTCAACAACAACCTCAACATTGAAAAACACCAACAAATTTAACAACAACCTCAAATTTGAAAAACAACAACAACCTCAACATGGAAAAACACCAACAAATTCAACAACAACCTCAACATTGAAAAACAACAACAACATCAAAATTGAAAAACACCAACAAATTCAACAACAACCTCAACATTTAATGACAACAACAACCTCAACATTGAAAAACACCAACAAATTCAACAACAACCTCAACATTGAAAAACACCAACAAATTCAACAACAACTTCAACATTGAAAAACACCAACAAATTCAACAACAACCTCGACATTGAAAAACACCAACAAATTCAACAACAACCTCAACTTTGAAAAACAACAACAACCTCAAAATTGAAAAACACCAACAAATTCAACAACAACCTCAACATTTAAAAACAACAACAACCTCAACATTGAAAAACACCAACAAATTCAACAACAACCTCAACAATGAAAAACACCAACAAATTCAACAACAACCTCAACATTGAAAAACACCAACAAATTTAACAACAACCTCAACATTGAAAAACAACAACAACCTCAACATGGAAAAAGACCAACAAATTCAACAACAACCTCAACATTGAAAAACAACAACAACCTCAAAATTGAAAAACACCAACAAATTCAACAACAACCTCAACATTTAATGACAACAACCATCTCAACATTGAAAAACACCAACAAATTCAACAACAACCTCAACATTGAAAAACACCAACAAATTCAACAACAACTTCAACATTGAAAAACACCAACAAATTCAACAACAACCTCGACATTGAAAAACACCAACAAATTCAACAACAACCTCAACATTGAAAAATTACAAAAGCCTCAACATTGAAAACCACCAACAAATACAACAACAACCTCAACATTGAAAAACAACAACAACCTCAACATTGAAAAACACCAACAAATTCAACAACAACCTCAACATTGAAAAACAAACACAACCTCAACATTGAAAAACAACAACAACCTCAACATTGAAAAACAACAACAACCTCAACATTGAAAAACACCAACCAATTCAACAACAACCTCAACATTGAAAAACAACAACAACCTCAACATTGAAAAACACCAACAAATTCAACAGCACTTCAACATTGAAAAACACCAACAAATTCAACAACAACCTCGAAATTGAAAAACACCAACAAATTCAACAACAACCTCAACATTGAAAAACAACAACAACCTCAACATTGAAAAACACCAACAAATTCAACAACAACCTCAACATTGATAAACAACAACAACCTCAACATTGAAAAACACCAACAAATTCAACAACTTCAACATTAAAAAACACCAACAAATTCAACAACAACCTCAACATTGAAAAACAACAACAACCTCAACATTGAAAAACACCAACAAATTCAACAACCTCAAAATTGAAAAACACCAACAAATTCAACAACAACCTCAACATTTAAAGACAACAAAAACCTCAACATTGAAAAACACCAACGAATTCAACAACAACGTCAACATTGAAAAACACCAACAAATTCAACAACAACTTCAACATTGAAAAACACCAACAAATTCAACAACAACCTCGACATTGAAAAACACCAACAAATTCAACAACAACCTCAACATTGAAAAATTACAAAAAGCTCAACATTGAAAACCACCAACAAATAGAACAACAACCTCAAAATTGAAAAACAACAACAACCTCAACATTGAAAAACACCAACAAATTCAACAACAACCTCAACATTGAAAAACAACAACAACCTCAACATTGAAAAACAACAACAACCTCAACATTGAAAAACACCAACAAATTCAACAACAACCTCAACATTGAAAAACAACAACAACCTCAACATTGAAAAACACCAACAAATTCAACAGCAACTTCAACATTGAAAAACACCAACATATTCAACAACAACCTCGAATTTGAAAAACACCAACAAATTCATCAACAACCTCAACATTGAAAAACAACAACAACCTCAACATTGAAAAACAACAACAAATTCAACAACAACCTCAACATTGAAAAACAACAACAACCTCAACATTGAAAAACACCAACAAATTCAACAACAACCTCAACAATGAAAAACACCAACAAATTCAACAACAACCTCGAAATTGAAAATAACCAACAAATTCAACAACAACCTCAACATTGAAAAACAACAACAAACTCAACATTGAAAAACACCAACAAATTCAACAACAACCTCAACATTGAAAAGCAACAACAACCTCAACATTGAAAAACACCAACAAATTCAACAACAACCTCAACAATGAAAAACACCAACAAATTCAACAACAACCTCAACATTGAAAAACACCAACAAATTTAACAACAACCTCAACTTTGAAAAACAACAACAACCTCAACATGGAAAAACACCAACAAATTCAACAACAACCTCAACATTGAAAAACAACAACAACTTCAACATTGAAAAACACCAACAAATTCAACAACAACCTCAACATTGAAAAACAATAACAACCTCAACATTGAAAAAAACCAACAAATTCAACAACTTCAACATTAAAAAACACCAACAAATTCAACAACAACCTCAACATTGAAAAACAACAAAACCTCAACATTCAAAAACACCAACAAATTCAACAACTTCAACATTGAAAAACACCAACAAATTCAACAACAACTTCGAAATTGAAAATAACCAACAAATTCAACAACAACCTCAACATTGAAAAACAACAACAACCTCAACATTGAAAAACACCAACAAATTCAACAACAACCTCAACATTGAAAAGCAACAACAACCTCAACATTGAAAAACACCAACAAATTCAACAACAACCTCAACAATGAAAAACACCAACAAATTCAACAACAACCTCAACATTGAAAAACACCAACAAATTTAACAACAACCTCAACTTTGAAAAACAACAACAACCTCAACATGGAAAAACACCAACAAATTCAACAACAACCTCAACATTGAAAAACAACAACAACCTCAACATTGAAAAACACCAACAAATTCAACAACAACCTCAACATTGAAAAACAACAACAACCTCAACATTGAAAAACAACAACAACCTCAACATTGAAAAACACCAACAAATTCAACAACAACCTCAACATTGAAAAACAGCAACAACCTCAACATTGAAAAACACCAATAAATTCAACAGCAACTTCAACATTGAAAAACACCAACATATTCAACAACAACCTCGAAATTGAAAAACACCAACAAATTCATCAACAACCTCAACATTGAAAAACAACAACAACCTCAACATTGAAAAACAACAACAAATTCAACAAAAACCTCAACATTGAAAAACAACAACAACCTCAACATTGAAAAACACCAACAAATTCAACAACAACCTCAACATTGAAAAGCAGCAACAACCTCAACATTGAAAAACACCAACAAATTCAACAACAATCTCAAGAATTAAAAACACCAACAAATTCAACAACAACCTCAACATTGAAAAACACCAAAAAATTTAACAACAACCTCAACTTTGAAAAACAACAACAACCTCAACATGGAAAAACACCAACAAATTCAACAACAACCTCAACATTGAAAAACAACAACAACCTCAAAATTGAAAAAAACCAACAAATTCAACAACAACCTCAACATTTAAAGACAACAACAACCTCAACATTGAAAAACACCAACAAATTCAACAACAACCTCGACATTGAAAAACACCAACAAATTCAACAACAACCTCAACATTGAAAAACTACAAAAACCTCAACATTGAAAACCACCAACAAATACAACAACAACGTCAACATTCAAAAACAAGAACAACCTCAACATTGAAAAACACCAACAAATTCAACAACAACCTCAACATTGAAAAACAACAACAACCTCAACATTGAAAAACAACAACAACCTCAACATTGAAAAACACCAACAAATTCAACAACAACCTCAACATTGAAAAACAACAACAACCTCAACATTGAAAAACACCAACAAATTCAACAGCAACTTCAACATTGAAAAACACCAACATATTCAACAACAACCTCGAAATTGAAAAACACCAACAAATTCATCAACAACCTCAACATTGAAAAACAACAACAACCTCAACATTGAAAAACAACAACAAATTCAACAACAACCTCAACATTGAAAAACAACAACAACCTCAACATTGAAAAACACCAAGAAATTCAACAACAACCTCAACAATGAAAAACACCAACAAATTCAACAACAACCTCGAAATTGAAAATAACCAACAAATTCAACAACAACCTCAACATTGAAAAACAACAACAACCTCAACATTGAAAAACACCAACAAATTCAACAACAACCTCAACATTGAAAAGCAACAACAACCTCAACTTTGAAAAACACCAACAAATTCAACAACAACCTCAACAATGAAAAACACCAACAAATTCAACAACGAAAAACACCAACAAATTTAACAACAACCTCAACTTTGAAAAACAACAACAACCTCAACATGGAAAAACACCAACAAATTCAACAACAACCTCAACATTGAAAAACAACAACAACCTCAAAATTGAAAAACACCAACAAATTCAACAACAACCTCAACATTTAATGACAACAACAACCTCAACATTGAAAATCACCAACAAATTCAACAACAACTTCAACATTGAAAAACACCTACAAATTCAACAACAACCTCGACATTGAAAAACACCAACAAATTCAACAACAACCTCAACATTGAAAAACACCAATAAATTTAACAACAACCTCAACTTTGAAAAACAACAGCAACCTCAACATGGAAAAACACCAACAAATTCAACAACAACCTCAACATTGAAAAACAACAACAACCTCAAAATTGAAAAACACCAACAAATTCAACAACAACCTCAACATTTAATGACAACAACAACCTCAACATTGAAAAACACCAACAAATTCAACAACAACCTCAACATTGAAAAGCACCAACAAATTCAACAACAACTTCAACATTGAAAAACACCAACAAATTCAACAACAACCTCGACATTGAAAAACACCAACATATTCAACAACAACTTCAACATTGAAAAACTACAAAAACCTCAACATTGAAAACCACCAGCAAATACAACAACAACCTCAACATTGAAAAACAACAACAACCTCAACATTGAAAAACACCAACAAATTGAACAACAACCTCAACATTGAAAAACAACAACAACCTCAACATTGAAAAACAACAACAACCTCAACATAGAAAAACACCAACAAATTCAACAACAACCTCAACATTGAAAAACAACAACAACCTCAACATTGAAAAACACCAACAAATTCAACAGCAACGTCAACATTGAAAAACACCAACAAATTCAACAACAACCTCGAAATTGAAAAACACCAACAAATTCAACAACCTCAACATTGAAAAACAACAACAACCTCAACATGAAAAACAACAACAAATTCAACAACAACCTCAAAATTGAAAAACAACAACAACCTCAACATTGAAAAACACCAACAAATTCAACAACAACCTCAACAATGAAAAACACCAACAAATTCAACAACAACCTCGAAATTGAAAATAACCAACAAATTAAACAACAAGCTCAACAATGAAAAACAACAACAACCTCAGCATTGAAAACACCAACTAATTCAACAACAACCTCAACATTGAAAAGGAACAACAACCTCAACATTGAAAAACACCAACAAATTCAACAACAACCTCAACAATGAAAAACACCAACAAATTCAACAACAACCTCAACATTGAAAAACACCAACAAATTTAACAACAACCTCAACTTTGAAAAACAACAACAACCTCAACATGGAAAAACACCAACAAATTCAACAAAAACCTCAACATTGAAAAACAACAACAACCTCAAAATTGAAAAACACCAACAAATTCAACAACAACCTCAACATTTAATGACAACAAAAACCTCAACATTGAAAAACACCAACAATTTCAACAACAACCTCAACATTGAAAAACACCAACAAATTCAACAACAACTTCAACATTGAAAAACACCAACAAATTCAACAACAACCTCAACATTGAAAAACAACAACAACCTCAACATTGAAAAACACCAACAAATTCAACAACTTCAACATTGAAAAACACCAACAAATTCAACAACAACCTCAACATTGAAAAACACCAACAAATTTAACAACAACCTCAAATTTGAAAAACAACAACAACCTCAACATGTAAAAACACCAACAAATTCAACAACAACCTCAACATTGAAAAACAACAACAACATCAAAATTGAAAAACACCAACAAATTCAACAACAACCTCAACATTTAATGACAACAACAACCTCAGCATTGAAAAACACCAACAAATTCAACAACAACCTCAACATTGAAAAACACCAACAAATTCAACAACAACTTCAACATTGAAAAACACCAACAAATTCAACAACAACCTCGACATTGAAAAACACCAACAAATTCAACAACAACCTCAACTTTGAAAAACAACAACAACCTCAAAATTGAAAAACACCAACAAATTCAACAACAACCTCAACATTTAAAAACAACAACAACCTCAACATTGAAAAACACCAACAAATTCAACAACAACCTCAACAATGAAAAACACCAACAAATTCAACAACAACCTCAACATTGAAAAACACCAACAAATTTAACAACAACCTCAACATTGAAAAACAACAACAACCTCAACATGGAAAAAGACCAACAAATTCAACAACAACCTCAACATTGAAAAACAACAACAAACTCAAAATTGAAAAACACCAACAAATTCAACAACAACCTCAGCATTGAAAAACACCAACAAATTCAACAACAACTTCAACATTGAAAAACACCAACAAATTCAACAACAACCTCGACATTGAAAAACACCAACAAATTCAACAACAACCTCAACATTGAAAAATTACAAAAGCCTCAACATTGAAAACCACCAACAAATACAGCAACAACCTCAACATTGAAAAACAACAACAACCTCAACATTGAAAAACACCAACAAATTCAACAACAACCTCAACATTGAAAAACAAAAACAACCTCAACATTGAAAAACAACAACAACCTCAACATTGAAAAACAACAACAACCTCAACATTGAAAAACACCAACCAATTCAACAACAACCTCAACATTGAAAAACAACAACAACCTCAACATTGAAAAACACCAACAAATTCAACAGCACTTCAACATTGAAAAACACCAACAAATTCAACAACAACCTCGAAATTGAAAAACACCAACAAATTCAACAACAACCTCAACATTGAAAAACAACAACAACCTCAACATTGAAAAACACCAACAAATTCAACAACAACCTCAACATTGATAAACAACAACAACCTCAACATTGAAAAACACCAACAAATTCAACATCTTCAACATTAAAAAACACCAACAAATTCAACAACAACCTCAACATTGAAAAACAACAACAACCTCAACATTGAAAAACACCAACAAATTCAACAACCTCAAAATTGAAAAACAACAACAAATTCAACAACAACCTCAACATTTAAAGACAACAAAAACCTCAACATTGAAAAACACCAACGAATTCAACAACAACGTCAACATTGAAAAACACCAACAAATTCAACAACAACTTCAACATTGAAAAACACCAACAAATTCAACAACAACCTCGACATTGAAAAACACCAACAAATTCAACAACAACCACAACATTGAAAAACTACAAAAACCTCAACATTGAAAACCACCAACAAATAGAACAACAACCTCAACATTGAAAAACAACAACAACCTCAACATTGAAAAACACCAACAAATTCAACAACAACCTCAACATTGAAAAACAACAACAACCTCAACATTGAAAAACAACAACAACCTCAACATTGAAAAACACCAACAAATTCAACAACAACCTCAACATTGAAAAACAACAACAACCTCAACATTGAAAAACACCAACAAATTCAACAGCAACTTCAACATTGAAAAAGACCAACATATTCAACAACAACCTCGAATTTGAAAAACACCAACAAATTCATCAACAACCTCAACATTGAAAAACAACAACAACCTCAACATTGAAAAACAACAACAAATTCAACAACAACCTCAACATTGAAAAACAACAACAACCTCAACATTGAAAAACACCAACAAATTCAACAACAACCTCAACAATGAAAAACACCAACAAATTCAACAACAACCTCGAAATTGAAAATAACCAACAAATTCAACAACAACCTCAACATTGAAAAACAACAACAAACTCAACATTGAAAAACACCAACAAATTCAACAACAACCTCAACATTGAAAAGCAACAACAACCTCAACATTGAAAAACACCAACAAATTCAACAACAACCTCAACAATGAAAAACACCAACAAATTCAACAACAACCTCAACATTGAAAAACACCAACAAATTTAACAACAACCTCAACTTTGAAAAACAACAACAACCTCAACATGGAAAAACACCAACAAATTCAACAACAACCTCAACATTGAAAAACAACAACAACTTCAACATTGAAAAACACCAACAAATTCAACAACAACCTCAACATTGAAAAACAACAACAACCTCAACATTGAAAAAAACCAACAAATTCAACAACTTCAACATTAAAAAACACCAACAAATTCAACAACAACCTCAACATTGAAAAACAACAAAACCTCAACATTCAAAAACACCAACAAATTCAACAACTTCAACATTGAAAAACACCAACAAATTCAACAACAACTTCGAAATTGAAAATAACCAACAAATTCAACAACAACCTCAACATTGAAAAACAACAACAACCTCAACATTGAAAAACACCAACAAATTCAACAGCAACCTCAACATTGAAAAGCAACAACAACCTCAACATTGAAAAACACCAACAAATTCAACAACAACCTCAACAATGAAAAACACCAACAAATTCAACAACAACCTCAACATTGAAAAACACCAACAAATTTAACAACAACCTCAACTTTGAAAAACAACAACAACCTCAACATGGAAAAACACCAACAAATTCAACAACAACCTCAACATTGAAAAACAACAACAACCTCAACATTGAAAAACACCAACAAATTCAACAACAACCTCAACATTGAAAAACAACAACAACCTCAACATTGAAAAACAACAACAACCTCAACATTGAAAAACACCAACAAATTCAACAACAACCTCAACATTGAAAAACAGCAACAACCTCAACATTGAAAAACACCAACAAATTCAACAGCAACTTCAACATTGAAAAACACCAACATATTCAACAACAACCTCGAAATTGAAAAACACCAACAAATTCATCAACAACCTCTACATTGAAAAACAACAACAACCTCAACATTGAAAAACAACAACAAATTCAACAACAACATCAACATTGAAAAACAACAACAACCTCAACATTGAAAAACACCAACAAATTCAACAACAACCTCAACATTGAAAAGCAGCAACAACCTCAACATTGAAAAACACCAACAAATTCAACAACAATCTCAACAATTAAAAACACCAACAAATTCAACAACAACCTCAACATTGAAAAACACCAAAAAATTTAACAACAACCTCAACTTTGAAAAACAACAACAACCTCAACATGGAAAAACACCAACAAATTTAACAACAACCTCAACATTGAAAAACAACAACAACCTCAAAATTGAAAAACACCAACAAATTCAACAACAACCTCAACATTTAAAGACAACAACAACCTCAACATTGAAAAAAACCAACAAATTCAACAACAACGTCAACAATGCAAAAACCCCCACAAATTCAACAACAACTTCAACATTGAAAAACACCAACAAATTCAACAACAACCTCGACATTGAAAAACACCAACAAATTCAACAACAACCTCAACATTGAAAAACTACAAAAACCTCAACATTGAAAACCACCAACAAATACAACAACAACGTCAACATTCAAAAACAAGAACAACCTCAACATTGAAAAACACCAACAAATTCAACAACAACCTCAACATTGAAAAACAACAACAACCTCAACATTGAAAAACAACAACAACCTCAACATTGAAAAACACCAACAAATTCAACAACAACCTCAACATTGAAAAACAACAACAACCTCAACATTGAAAAACACCAACAAATTCAACAGCAACTTCAACATTGAAAAACACCAACATATTCAACAACAACCTCGAAATTGAAAAACACCAACAAATTCATCAACAACCTCAACATTGAAAAACAACAACAACCTCAACATTGAAAAACAACAACAAATTCAACAACAACCTCAACATTGAAAAACAACAACAACCTCAACATTGAAAAACACCAAGAAATTCAACAACAACCTCAACAATGAAAAACACCAACAAATTCAACAACAACCTCGAAATTGAAAATAACCAACAAATTCAACAACAACCTCAACATTGAAAAACAACAACAACCTCAACATTGAAAAACACCAACAAATTCAACAACAACCTCAACATTGAAAAGCAACAACAACCTCAACTTTGAAAAACACCAACAAATTCAACAACAACCTCAACAATGAAAAACACCAACAAATTCAACAACGAAAAACACCAACAAATTTAACAACAACCTCAACTTTGAAAAACAACAACAACCTCAACATGGAAAAACACCAACAAATTCAACAACAACCTCAACATTGAAAAACAACAACAACCTCAAAATTGAAAAACACCAACAAATTCAACAACAACCTCAACATTTAATGACAACAACAACCTCAACATTGAAAATCACCAACAAATTCAACAACAACTTCAACATTGAAAAACACCTACAATTTCAACAACAACCTCGACATTGAAAAACACCAACAAATTCAACAACAACCTCAACATTGAAAAACTGCAAAAACCTCAACATTGAAAACCACCAACAAATACAACAACAACCTCAACATTGAAAACAACAACAACCTCAACATTGAAAAACACCAACAAATTCAACAACAACCTCAACATTGAAAAACAACAACAACCTCAACATTGAAAAACAACAACAACCTCAACATTGAAAAACACCAACAAATTCAACAACAACCTCAACATGGAAAAACAACAACAACCTCAACATTCAAAAACACCAACAAATTCAACAGCACTTCAACATTGAAAAACACCAACAAATTCAACAACAACCTCGAAATTGAAAAACACCAACAAATTCAACAACAACTTCGAAATTGAAAATAACCAACAAATTCAACAACAACCTCAACATTGAAAAACAACAACAACCTCAACATTGAAAAACACCAACAAATTCAACAACAACCTCAACATTGAAAAGCAACAACAACCTCAACATTGAAAAACACCAACAAATTCAACAACAACCTCAACAATGAAAAACACCAACAAATTCAACAACAACCTCAACATTGAAAAACACCAACAAATTTAACAACAACCTCAACTTTGAAAAACAACAACAACCTCAACATGGAAAAACACCAACAAATTCAACAACAACCTCAACATTGAAAAACAACAACAACCTCAACATTGAAAAACACCAACAAATTCAACAACAACCTCAACATTGAAAAACAACAACAACCTCAACATTGAAAAACAACAACAACCTCAACATTGAAAAACACCAACAAATTCAACAACAACCTCAACATTGAAAAACAGCAACAACCTCAACATTGAAAAACACCAACAAATTCAACAGCAACTTCAACATTGAAAAACACCAACATATTCAACAACAACCTCGAAATTGAAAAACACCAACAAATTCATCAACAACCTCAACATTGAAAAACAACAACAACCTCAACATTGAAAAACAACAACAAATTCAACAACAACCTCAACATTGAAAAACAACAACAACCTCAACATTGAAAAACACCAACAAATTCAACAACAACCTCAACATTGAAAAGCAGCAACAACCTCAACATTGAAAAACACCAACAAATTCAACAACAATCTCAACAATTAAAAACACCAACAAATTCAACAAGAACCTCAACATTGAAAAACACCAAAAAATTTAACAACAACCTCAACTTTGAAAAACAACAACAACCTCAACATGGAAAAACACCAACAAATTCAACAACAACCTCAACATTGAAAAACAACAACAACCTCAAAATTGAAAAACACCAACAAATTCAACAACAACCTCAACATTTAAAGACAACAACAACCTCAACATTGAAAAACACCAACAAATTCAACAACAACGTCAACAATGCAAAAACCCCCACAAATTCAACAACAACTTCAACATTGAAAAACACCAACAAATTCAACAACAACCTCGACATTGAAAAACAACAACAACCTCAAAATTGAAAAACACCAACAAATTCAACAACAACCTCAACATTGAAAAGCACCAACAAATTCAACAACAACTTCAACATTGAAAAACACCAACAAATTCAACAACAACCTCGACATTGAAAAACACCAACATATTCAACAACAACTTCAACATTGAAAAACTACAAAAACCTCAACATTGAAAACCACCAGCAAATACAACAACAACCTCAACATTGAAAAACAACAACAACCTCAACATTGAAAAACACCAACAAATTGAACAACAACCTCAACATTGAAAAACAACAACAACCTCAACATTGAAAAACAACAACAACCTCAACATAGAAAAACACCAACAAATTCAACAACAACCTCAACATTGAAAAACAACAACAACCTCAACATTGAAAAACACCAACAAATTCAACAGCAACGTCAACATTGAAAAACACCAACAAATTCAACAACAACCTCGAAATTGAAAAACACCAACAAATTCAACAACCTCAACATTGAAAAACAACAACAACCTCAACATGAAAAACAACAACAAATTCAACAACAACCTCAAAATTGAAAAACAACAACAACCTCAACATTGAAAAACACCAACAAATTCAACAACAACCTCAACAATGAAAAACACCAACAAATTCAACAACAACCTCGAAATTGAAAATAACCAACAAATTAAACAACAAGCTCAACAATGAAAAACAACAACAACCTCAGCATTGAAAACACCAACTAATTCAACAACAACCTCAACATTGAAAAGCAACAACAACCTCAACATTGAAAAACACCAACAAATTCAACAACAACCTCAACAATGAAAAACACCAACAAATTCAACAACAACCTCAACATTGAAAAACACCAACAAATTTAACAACAACCTCAACTTTGAAAAACAACAACAACCTCAACATGGAAAAACACCAACAAATTCAACAAAAACCTCAACATTGAAAAACAACAACAACCTCAAAATTGAAAAACACCAACAAATTCAACAACAACCTCAACATTTAATGACAACAAAAACCTCAACATTGAAAAACACCAACAATTTCAACAACAACCTCAACATTGAAAAACACCAACAAATTCAACAACAACTTCAACATTGAAAAACACCAACAAATTCAACAACAACCTCAACATTGAAAAACAACAACAACCTCAACATTGAAAAACACCAACAAATTCAACAACTTCAACATTGAAAAACACCAACAAATTCAACAACAACCTCAACATTGAAAAACACCAACAAATTTAACAACAACCTCAAATTTGAAAAACAACAACAACCTCAACATGGAAAAACACCAACAAATTCAACAACAACCTCAACATTGAAAAACAACAACAACATCAAAATTGAAAAACACCAACAAATTCAACAACAACCTCAACATTTAATGACAACAACAACCTCAGCATTGAAAAACACCAACAAATTCAACAACAACCTCAACATTGAAAAACACCAACAAATTCAACAACAACTTCAACATTGAAAAACACCAACAAATTCAACAACAACCTCGACATTGAAAAACACCAACAAATTCAACAACAACCTCAACTTTGAAAAACAACAACAACCTCAAAATTGAAAAACACCAACAAATTCAACAACAACCTCAACATTTAAAAACAACAACAACCTCAACATTGAAAAACACCAACAAATTCAACAACAACCTCAACAATGAAAAACACCAACAAATTCAACAACAACCTCAACATTGAAAAACACCAACAAATTTAACAACAACCTCAACATTGAAAAACAACAACAACCTCAACATGGAAAAAGACCAACAAATTCAACAACAACCTCAACATTGAAAAACAACAACAACCTCAAAATTGAAAAACACCAACAAATTCAACAACAACCTCAGCATTGAAAAACACCAACAAATTCAACAACAACTTCAACATTGAAAAACACCAACAAATTCAACAACAACCTCGACATTGAAAAACACCAACAAATTCAACAACAACCTCAACATTGAAAAATTACAAAAGCCTCAACATTGAAAACCACCAACAAATACAGCAACAACCTCAACATTGAAAAACAACAACAACCTCAACATTGAAAAACACCAACAAATTCAACAACAACCTAAACATTGAAAAACAAAAACAACCTCAACATTGAAAAACAACAACAACCTCAACATTGAAAAACAACAACAACCTCAACATTGAAAAACACCAACCAATTCAACAACAACCTCAACATTGAAAAACAACAACAACCTCAACATTGAAAAACACCAACAAATTCAACAGCACTTCAACATTGAAAAACACCAACAAATTCAACAACAACCTCGAAATTGAAAAACACCAACAAATTCAACAACAACCTCAACATTGAAAAACAACAACAACCTCAACATTGAAAAACACCAACAAATTCAACAACAACCTCAACATTGATAAACAACAACAACCTCAACATTGAAAAACACCAACAAATTCAACATCTTCAACATTAAAAAACACCAACAAATTCAACAACAACCTCAACATTGAAAAACAACAACAACCTCAACATTGAAAAACACCAACAAATTCAACAACCTCAAAATTGAAAAACAACAACAAATTCAACAACAACCTCAACATTTAAAGACAACAAAAACCTCAACATTGAAAAACACCAACGAATTCAACAACAACGTCAACATTGAAAAACACCAACAAATTCAACAACAACTTCAACATTGAAAAACACCAACAAATTCAACAACAACCTCGACATTGAAAAACACCAACAAATTCAACAACAACCTCAACATTGAAAAACTACAAAAACCTCAACATTGAAAACCACCAACAAATAGAACAACAACCTCAACATTGAAAAACAACAACAACCTCAACATTGAAAAACACCAACAAATTCAACAACAACCTCAACATTGAAAAACAACAACAACCTCAACATTGAAAAACAACAACAACCTCAACATTGAAAAACACCAACAAATTCAACAACAACCTCAACATTGAAAAACAACAACAACCTCAACATTGAAAAACACCAACAAATTCAACAGCAACTTCAACATTGAAAAACACCAACATATTCAACAACAACCTCGAATTTGAAAAACACCAACAAATTCATCAACAACCTCAACATTGAAAAACAACAACAACCTCAACATTGAAAAACAACAACAAATTCAACAACAACCTCAACATTGAAAAACAACAACAACCTCAACATTGAAAAACACCAACAAATTCAACAACAACCTCAACAATGAAAAACACCAACAAATTCAACAACAACCTCGAAATTGAAAATAACCAACAAATTCAACAACAACCTCAACATTGAAAAACAACAACAAACTCAACATTGAAAAACACCAACAAATTCAACAACAACCTCAACATTGAAAAGCAACAACAACCTCAACATTGAAAAACACCAACAAATTCAACAACAACCTCAACAATGAAAAACACCAACAAATTCAACAACAACCTCAACATTGAAAAACACCAACAAATTTAACAACAACCTCAACTTTGAAAAACAACAACAACCTCAACATGGATAAACACCAACAAATTCAACAACAACCTCAACATTGAAAAACAACAACAACTTCAACATTGAAAAACACCAACAAATTCAACAACAACCTCAACATTGAAAAACAACAAAACCTCAACATTCAAAAACACCAACAAATTCAACAACTTCAACATTGAAAAACACCAACAAATTCAACAACAACTTCGAAATTGAAAATAACCAAGAAATTCAACAACAACCTCAACATTGAAAAACAACAACAACCTCAACATTGAAAAACACCAACAAATTCAACAACAACCTCAACATTGAAAAGCAACAACAACCTCAACATTGAAAAACAACAACAAATTCAACAACAACCTCAACAATGAAAAACACCAACAAATTCAACAACAACCTCAACATTGAAAAACACCAACAAATTTAACAACAACCTCAACTTTGAAAAACAACAACAACCTCAACATGGAAAAACACCAACAAATTCAACAACAACCTCAACATTGAAAAACAACAACAACCTCAACATTGAAAAACACCAACAAATTCAACAACAACCTCAACATTGAAAAACAACAACAACCTCAACATTGAAAAACAACAACAACCTCAACATTGAAAAACACCAACAAATTCAACAACAACCTCAACATTGAAAAACAGCAACAACCTCAACATTGAAAAACACCAACAAATTCAACAGCAACTTCAACATTGAAAAACACCAACATATTCAACAACAACCTCGAAATTGAAAAACACCAACAAATTCATCAACAACCTCAACATTGAAAAACAACAACAACCTCAACATTGAAAAACAACAACAAATTCAACAACAACATCAACATTGAAAAACAACAACAACCTCAACATTGAAAAACACCAACAAATTCAACAACAACCTCAACATTGAAAAGCAGCAACAACCTCAACATTGAAAAACACCAACAAATTCAACAACAATCTCAACAATTAAAAACACCAACAAATTCAACAACAACCTCAACATTGAAAAACACCAAAAAATTTAACAACAACCTCAACTTTGAAAAACAACAACAACCTCAACATGGAAAAACACCAACAAATTTAACAACAACCTCAACATTGAAAAACAACAACAACCTCAAAATTGAAAAACACCAACAAATTCAACAACAACCTCAACATTTAAAGACAACAACAACCTCAACATTGAAAAACACCAACAAATTCAACAACAACGTCAACAATGCAAAAACCCCCACAAATTCAACAACAACTTCAACATTGAAAAACACCAACAAATTCAACAACAACCTCGACATTGAAAAACACCAACAAATTCAACAACAACCTCAACATTGAAAAACTACAAAAACCTCAACATTGAAAACCACCAACAAATACAACAACAACGTCAACATTCAAAAACAAGAACAACCTCAACATTGAAAAACACCAACAAATTCAACAACAACCTCAACATTGAAAAACAACAACAACCTCAACATTGAAAAACAACAACAACCTCAACATTGAAAAACACCAACAAATTCAACAACAACCTCAACATTGAAAAACAACAACAACCTCAACATTGAAAAACACCAACAAATTCAACAGCAACTTCAACATTGAAAAACACCAACATATTCAACAACAACCTCGAAATTGAAAAACAACAACAAATTCATCAACAACCTCAACATTGAAAAACAACAACAACCTCAACATTGAAAAACAACAACAAATTCAACAACAACCTCAACATTGAAAAACAACAACAACCTCAACATTGAAAAACACCAAGAAATTCAACAACAACCTCAACAATGAAAAACACCAACAAATTCAACAACAACCTCGAAATTGAAAATAACCAACAAATTCAACAACAACCTCAACATTGAAAAACAACAACAACCTCAACATTGAAAAACACCAACAAATTCAACAACAACCTCAACATTGAAAAGCAACAACAACCTCAACTTTGAAAAACACCAACAAATTCAACAACAACCTCAACAATGAAAAACACCAACAAATTCAACAACGAAAAACACCAACAAATTTAACAACAACCTCAACTTTGAAAAACAACAACAACCTCAACATGGAAAAACACCAACAAATTCAACAACAACCTCAACATTGAAAAACAACAACAACCTCAAAATTGAAAAACACCAACAAATTCAACAACAACCTCAACATTTAATGACAACAACAACCTCAACATTGAAAATCACCAACAAATTCAACAACAACTTCAACATTGAAAAACACCTACAATTTCAACAACAACCTCGACATTGAAAAACACCAACAAATTCAACAACAACCTCAACATTGAAAAACTGCAAAAACCTCAACATTGAAAACCACCAACAAATACAACAACAACCTCAACATTGAAAACAACAACAACCTCAACATTGAAAAACACCAACAAATTCAACAACAACCTCAACATTGAAAAACAACAACAACCTCAACATTGAAAAACAACAACAACCTCAACATTGAAAAACACCAACAAATTCAACAACAACCTCAACATGGAAAAACAACAACAACCTCAACATTCAAAAACACCAACAAATTCAACAGCACTTCAACATTGAAAAACACCAACAAATTCAACAACAACCTCGAAATTGAAAAACACCAACAAATTCAACAACAACTTCGAAATTGAAAATAACCAACAAATTCAACAACAACCTCAACATTGAAAAACAACAACAACCTCAACATTGAAAAACACCAACAAATTCAACAACAACCTCAACATTGAAAAGCAACAACAACCTCAACATTGAAAAACACCAACAAATTCAACAACAACCTCAACAATGAAAAACACCAACAAATTCAACAACAACCTCAACATTGAAAAACACCAACAAATTTAACAACAACCTCAACTTTGAAAAACAACAACAACCTCAACATGGAAAAACACCAACAAATTCAACAACAACCTCAACATTGAAAAACAACAACAACCTCAACATTGAAAAACACCAACAAATTCAACAACAACCTCAACATTGAAAAACAACAACAACCTCAACATTGAAAAACAACAACAACCTCAACATTGAAAAACACCAACAAATTCAACAACAACCTCAACATTGAAAAACAGCAACAACCTCAACATTGAAAAACACCAACAAATTCAACAGCAACTTCAACATTGAAAAACACCAACATATTCAACAACAACCTCGAAATTGAAAAACACCAACAAATTCATCAACAACCTCAACATTGAAAAACAACAACAACCTCAACATTGAAAAACAACAACAAATTCAACAACAACCTCAACATTGAAAAATAACAACAACCTCAACATTGAAAAACACCAACAAATTCAACAACAACCTCAACATTGAAAAGCAGCAACAACCTCAACATTGAAAAACACCAACAAATTCAACAACAATCTCAACAATTAAAAACACCAACAAATTCAACAAGAACCTCAACAATGAAAAACACCAACAAATTCAACAACGAAAAACACCAACAAATTTAACAACAACCTCAACTTTGAAAAACAACAACAACCTCAACATGGAAAAACACCAACAAATTCAACAACAACCTCAACATTGAAAAACAACAACAACCTCAAAATTGAAAAACACCAACAAATTCAACAACAACCTCAACATTTAATGACAACAACAACCTCAACATTGAAAATCACCAACAAATTCAACAACAACTTCAACATTGAAAAACACCTACAATTTCAACAACAACCTCGACATTGAAAAACACCAACAAATTCAACAACAACCTCAACATTGAAAAACTGCAAAAACCTCAACATTGAAAACCACCAACAAATACAACAACAACCTCAACATTGAAAACAACAACAACCTCAACATTGAAAAACACCAACAAATTCAACAACAACCTCAACATTGAAAAACAACAACAACCTCAACATTGAAAAACAACAACAACCTCAACATTGAAAAACACCAACAAATTCAACAACAACCTCAACATGGAAAAACAACAACAACCTCAACATTCAAAAACACCAACAAATTCAACAGCACTTCAACATTGAAAAACACCAACAAATTCAACAACAACCTCGAAATTGAAAAACACCAACAAATTCAACAACAACTTCGAAATTGAAAATAACCAACAAATTCAACAACAACCTCAACATTGAAAAACAACAACAACCTCAACATTGAAAAACACCAACAAATTCAACAACAACCTCAACATTGAAAAGCAACAACAACCTCAACATTGAAAAACACCAACAAATTCAACAACAACCTCAACAATGAAAAACACCAACAAATTCAACAACAACCTCAACATTGAAAAACACCAACAAATTTAACAACAACCTCAACTTTGAAAAACAACAACAACCTCAACATGGAAAAACACCAACAAATTCAACAACAACCTCAACATTGAAAAACAACAACAACCTCAACATTGAAAAACACCAACAAATTCAACAACAACCTCAACATTGAAAAACAACAACAACCTCAACATTGAAAAACAACAACAACCTCAACATTGAAAAACACCAACAAATTCAACAACAACCTCAACATTGAAAAACAGCAACAACCTCAACATTGAAAAACACCAACAAATTCAACAGCAACTTCAACATTGAAAAACACCAACATATTCAACAACAACCTCGAAATTGAAAAACACCAACAAATTCATCAACAACCTCAACATTGAAAAACAACAACAACCTCAACATTGAAAAACAACAACAAATTCAACAACAACCTCAACATTGAAAAATAACAACAACCTCAACATTGAAAAACACCAACAAATTCAACAACAACCTCAACATTGAAAAGCAGCAACAACCTCAACATTGAAAAACACCAACAAATTCAACAACAATCTCAACAATTAAAAACACCAACAAATTCAACAAGAACCTCAACATTGAAAAACACCAAAAAATTTAACAACAACCTCAACTTTGAAAAACAACAACAACCTCAACATGGAAAAACACCAACAAATTCAACAACAACCTCAACATTGAAAAACAACAACAACCTCAAAATTGAAAAACACCAACAAATTCAACAACAACCTCAACATTTAAAGACAACAACAACCTCAACATTGAAAAACACCAACAAATTCAACAACAACGTCAACAATGCAAAAACCCCCACAAATTCAACAACAACTTCAACATTGAAAAACACCAACAAATTCAACAACAACCTCGACATTGAAAAACACCAACAAATTCAACAACAACCTCAACATTGAAAAACTACAAAAACCTCAACATTGAAAACCACCAACAAATACAACAACAACGTCAACATTCAAAAACAAGAACAACCTCAACATTGAAAAACACCAACAAATTCAACAACAACCTCAACATTGAAAAACAACAACAACCTCAACATTGAAAAACAACAACAACCTCAACATTGAAAAACACCAACAAATTCAACAACAACCTCAACATTGAAAAACAACAACAACCTCAACATTGAAAAACACCAACAAATTCAACAGCAACTTCAACATTGAAAAACACCAACATATTCAACAACAACCTCGAAATTGAAAAACACCAACAAATTCATCAACAACCTCAACATTGAAAAACAACAACAACCTCAACATTGAAAAACAACAACAAATTCAACAACAACCTCAACATTGAAAAACAACAACAACCTCAACATTGAAAAACACCAAGAAATTCAACAACAACCTCAACAATGAAAAACACCAACAAATTCAACAACAACCTCGAAATTGAAAATAACCAACAAATTCAACAACAACCTCAACATTGAAAAACAACAACAACCTCAACATTGAAAAACACCAACAAATTCAACAACAACCTCAACATTGAAAAGCAACAACAACCTCAACTTTGAAAAACACCAACAAATTCAACAACAACCTCAACAATGAAAAACACCAACAAATTCAACAACGAAAAACACCAACAAATTTAACAACAACCTCAACTTTGAAAAACAACAACAACCTCAACATGGAAAAACACCAACAAATTCAACAACAACCTCAACATTGAAAAACAACAACAACCTCAAAATTGAAAAACACCAACAAATTCAACAACAACCTCAACATTTAATGACAACAACAACCTCAACATTGAAAATCACCAACAAATTCAACAACAACTTCAACATTGAAAAACACCTACAAATTCAACAACAACCTCGACATTGAAAAACACCAACAAATTCAACAACAACCTCAACATTGAAAAACTGCAAAAACCTCAACATTGAAAACCACCAACAAATACAACAACAACCTCAACATTGAAAACAACAACAACCTCAACATTGAAAAACACCAACAAATTCAACAACAACCTCAACATTGAAAAACACCAACAACCTCAACATTGAAAAACACCAACAAATTCAACAACTTCAACACTGAAAAACACCAACAAATTCATCAACAACCTCAACATTGAAAAACAACAACAACCTCAACATTGAAAAACACCAACAAATTCAACAACTTCAACACTGAAAAACACCAACAAATTCAACAACAACCTCAACATTGAAAAACACCAATAAATTTAACAAAAACCTCAACTTTGAAAAACAACAACAACCTCAACATGGAAAAACACCAACAAATTCAACAACAACCTCAACATTGAAAAACAACAACAACCTCAAAATTGAAAAACACCAACAAATTCAACAACAACCTCAACATTTAATGACAACAACAACCTCAACATTGAAAAACACCAACAAATTCAACAACAACCTCAACATTGAAAAACACCAACAAATTCAACAACAACTTCAACATTGAAAAACACCAACAAAATCAACAACAACCTCGACATTGAAAAACACCAACATATTCAACAACAACTTCAACATTGAAAAACTACAAAAACCTCAACATTGAAAACCACCAGCAAATACAACAACAACCTCAACATTGAAAAACAACAACAACCTCAACATTGAAAAACACCAACAAATTCAACAACAACCTCAACATTGAAAAACAACAACAACCTCAACATTGAAAAACAACAACAACCTCAACATTGAAAAACACCAACAAATTCAACAGCAACGTCAACATTGAAAAACACCAACAAATTCAACAACAACCTCGAAATTGAAAAACACCAACAAATTCAACAACAACCTCAACATTGAAAAACAACAACAACCTCAACATTGAAAAACAACAACAAATTCAACAACAACCTCAACATTGAAAAACAACAACAACCTCAACATTGAAAAACACCAACAAATTCAACAACAACCTCAACAATGAAAAACATCAACAAATTCAACAACAACCTCGAAATTGAAAATAACCAACAAATTAAACAACAACCTCAACATTGAAAAACAACAACAACCTCAGCATTGAAAACACCAACAAATTCAACAACAACCTCAACATTGAAAAGCAACAACAACCTCAACATTGAAAAACACCAACAAATTCAACAACAACCTCAACAATGAAAAACACCAACAAATTCAACAACAACCTCAACATTGAAAAACACCAACAAATTTAACAACAACCTCAACTTTGAAAAACAACAACAACCTCAACATGGAAAAACACCAACAAATTCAACAAAAACCTCAACATTGAAAAACAACAACAACCTCAAAATTGAAAAACACCAACAAATTCAACAACAACCTCAACATTGAAAAACAACAACAACCTCAACATTGAAAAACACCAACAAATTCAACAACTTCAACATTGAAAAACACCAACAAATTCAACAACAACCTCAACATTGAAAAACAACAACAACCTCAAAATTGAAAAACACCAACAAATTCAACAACAACCTCAACATTTAATGACAACAACAACCTCAACATTGAAAATCACCAACAAATTCAACAACAACTTCAACATTGAAAAACACCTACAAATTCAACAACAACCTCGACATTGAAAAACACCAACAAATTCAACAACAACCTCAACATTGAAAAACTGCAAAAACCTCAACATTGAAAACCACCAACAAATACAACAACAACCTCAACATTGAAAACAACAACAACCTCAACATTGAAAAACACCAACAAATTCAACAACAACCTCAACATTGAAAAACACCAACAACCTCAACATTGAAAAACACCAACAAATTCAACAACTTCAACACTGAAAAACACCAACAAATTCATCAACAACCTCAACATTGAAAAACAACAACAACCTCAACATTGAAAAACACCAACAAATTCAACAACTTCAACACTGAAAAACACCAACAAATTCAACAACAACCTCAACATTGAAAAACACCAATAAATTTAACAAAAACCTCAACTTTGAAAAACAACAACAACCTCAACATGGAAAAACACCAACAAATTCAACAACAACCTCAACATTGAAAAACAACAACAACCTCAAAATTGAAAAACACCAACAAATTCAACAACAACCTCAACATTTAATGACAACAACAACCTCAACATTGAAAAACACCAGCAAATTCAACAACAACCTCAACATTGAAAAACACCAACAAATTCAACAACAACTTCAACATTGAAAAACACCAACAAAATCAACAACAACCTCGACATTGAAAAACACCAACATATTCAACAACAACTTCAACATTGAAAAACTACAAAAACCTCAACATTGAAAACCACCAGCAAATACAACAACAACCTCAACATTGAAAAACAACAACAACCTCAACATTGAAAAACACCAACAAATTCAACAACAACCTCAACATTGAAAAACAACAACAACCTCAACATTGAAAAACAACAACAACCTCAACATTGAAAAACACCAACAAATTCAACAACAACCTCAACATTGAAAAACAACAACAACCTCAACATTGAAAAACACCAACAAATTCAACAGCAACGTCAACATTGAAAAACACCAACAAATTCAACAACAACCTCGAAATTGAAAAACACCAACAAATTCAACAACAACCTCAACATTGAAAAACAACAACAACCTCAACATTGAAAAACAACAACAAATTCAACAACAACCTCAACATTGAAAAACAACAACAACCTCAACATTGAAAAACACCAACAAATTCAACAACAACCTCAACAATGAAAAACATCAACAAATTCAACAACAACCTCGAAATTGAAAATAACCAACAAATTAAACAACAACCTCAACATTGAAAAACAACAACAACCTCAGCATTGAAAACACCAACAAATTCAACAACAACCTCAACATTGAAAAGCAACAACAACCTCAACATTGAAAAACACCAACAAATTCAACAACAACCTCAACAATGAAAAACACCAACAAATTCAACAACAACCTCAACATTGAAAAACACCAACAAATTTAACAACAACCTCAACTTTGAAAAACAACAACAACCTCAACATGGAAAAACACCAACAAATTCAACAAAAACCTCAACATTGAAAAACAACAACAACCTCAAAATTGAAAAACACCAACAAATTCAACAACAACCTCAACATTGAAAAACAACAACAACCTCAACATTGAAAAACACCAACAAATTCAACAACTTCAACATTGAAAAACACCAACAAATTCAACAACAACCTCAACATTGAAAAACACCAACAAATTTAACAACAACCTCAAATTTGAAAAACAACAACAACCTCAACATGGAAAAACACCAACAAATTCAACAACAACCTCAACATTGAAAAACAACAACAACATCAAAATTGAAAAACACCAACAAATTCAACAACAACCTCAACATTTAATGACAACAACAACCTCAACATTGAAAAACACCAACAAATTCAACAACAACCTCAACATTGAAAAACACCAACAAATTCAACAACAACTTCAACATTGAAAAACACCAACAAATTCAACAACAACCTCGACATTGAAAAACACCAACAAATTCAACAACAACCTCAACTTTGAAAAACAACAACAACCTCAAAATTGAAAAACACCAACAAATTCAACAACAACCTCAACATTTAAAAACAACAACAACCTCAACATTGAAAAACACCAACAAATTTAACAACAACCTCAACAATGAAAAACACCAACAAATTCAACAACAACCTCAACATTGAAAAACACCAACAAATTTAACAACAACCTCAACATTGAAAAACAACAACAACCTCAACATGGAAAAACACCAACAAATTCAACAACAACCTCAACATTGAAAAACAACAACAACCTCAAAATTGAAAAACACCAACAAATTCAACAACAACCTCAACATTTAATGACAACAACCATCTCAACATTGAAAAACACCAACAAATTCAACAACAACCTCAACATTGAAAAACACCAACAAATTCAACAACAACTTCAACATTGAAAAACACCAACAAATTCAACAACAACCTCGACATTGAAAAACACCAACAAATTCAACAACAACCTCAACATTGAAAAATTACAAAAACCTCAACATTGAAAACCACCAACAAATACAACAACAACCTCAACATTGAAAAACAACAACAACCTCAACATTGAAAAACACCAACAAATTCAACAACAACCTCAACACTGAAAAACAAAAACAACCTCAACATTGAAAAACAACAACAACCTCAACATTGAAAAACAACAACAACCTCAACTTTGAAAAACACCAACCAATTCAACAACAACCTCAACATTGAAAAACAACAACAACCTCAACATTGAAAAACACCAACAAATTCAACAGCACTTCAACATTGAAAAACACCAACAAATTCAACAACAACTCGAAATTGAAAAACACCAACAAATTCAACAACAACCTCAACATTGAAAAACAACAACAACCTCAACATTGAAAAACACCAACAAATTCAACAACTTCAACATTAAAAAACACCAACAAATTCAACAACAACCTCAACATTGAAAAACAACAACAACCTCAACATTGAAAAACACCAACAAATTCAACAACTTCAACATTGAAAAACACCAACAAATTCAACAACAACTTCGAAATTGAAAATAACCAACAAATTCAAGAACAACGTCAACATTGAAAAATAACAACAACCTGAACATTGCAAAACACCAACAAATTCAACAACAACCTCAACAATGAAAAACACCAACAACCTCAACATGGAAAAACACCAACAAATTCAACAATAACCTCAACATTGAAAAACAACAACAACCTCAACATTGAAAAACACCAACAAATTCAACAACAACCTCGACATTGAAAAACAACAACAACCTCAACATTGAAAAACAACAACAACCTCAACATTGAAAAACACCAACAAATTCAACAACAACCTCAACATTTAAAAACAACAACAACCACAACATTGAAAAACACCAACAAATTCAACAGCAACTTCAACATTGAAAAACACTAGCATATTCAACAACAACGCCGAAATTGAAAAACACCAACAAATTCATCAACAACCTCAACATTGAAAAACAACAACAACCTCAACATTGAAAAACAACAACAAATTCAACAACAACCTCAACATTGAAAAACAACAACAACCTCAACATTGAAAAACACCAACAAATTCAACAACAACCTCAACAATGAAAAACACCAACAAATTCAACAACAACCTCGACATTGAAAATAAGCAACAAATTCAACAACAACCTCAACATTGAAAAACACCAACAACCTCAACATTGAAAAACACGAACAAAATCAACAACAACCTCAACATTGAAAAGCAACAACAAGCTCAACATTGAAAAACACCAACAAATTCAACAACAATCTCAACAATTAAAAACACCAACAAATTCAACAACAACCTCAACATTGAAAAACACCAACAAATTTAACAACAACCTCAACTTTGAAAAACAACAACAACCTCAACATGGAAAAACACCAACAAATTCAACAACAACCTCAACATTGAAAAACAACAACAACCTCAAAATTGAAAAACACCAACAAA
Source organism: Isurus oxyrinchus (assembly GCA_026770705.1). Taxonomy (NCBI): domain Eukaryota; kingdom Metazoa; phylum Chordata; class Chondrichthyes; order Lamniformes; family Lamnidae; genus Isurus; species Isurus oxyrinchus. The sequence continues at coordinate 84,818 of JANJGN010000980.1, forward strand.
TTCAACAACAACGTCAACATTGAAAAACACCAACAAATTCAACAACAACTTCAACATTGAAAAACACCAACAAATTCAACAACAACCTCGACATTGAAAAACACCAACAAATTCAACAACAACCTCAAAATTGAAAAACTACAAAAACCTCAACATTGAAAACCACCAACAAATACAACAACAACCTCAACATTGAAAAACAACAACAACCTCAACATTGAAAAACACCAACAAATTCAACAACAACCTGAACATTGAAAAACAACAACAACCTCAACATTGAAAAACAACAACAACCTCAACATTGAAAAACACCAACAAATTCAACAACAACCTCAACATTGAAAAACAACAACAACCTGAACATTGAAAAACACCAACAAATTCAACAGCAACTTCAACAATGAAAAACACCAACATATTCAACAACAACCTCGAAATTGAAAATAACCAACAAATTCAACAACAACCTCAACATTGAAAAACAACAACAACCTCAACATTGAAAAACACCAACAAATTCAACAACAACCTCAACATTGAAAAGCAACAACAACCTCAACTTTGAAAAACACCAATAAATTCAACAACAACCTCAACAATGAAAAACACCAACAAATTCAACAACAACCTCAACATCGAAAAACACCAACAAATTTAACAACAACCTCAACTTTGAAAAACAACAACAACCTCAACATGGAAAAACACCAACAAATTCAACAACAACCTCAACATTGAAAAACAACAACAACCTCAAAATTGAAAAACACCAACAAATTCAACAACAACCTCAACATTTAATGACAACAACAACCTCAACATTGAAAAACACCAACAAATTCAACAACACCTCAACATTGAAAAACACCAACAAATTCAACAACAACTTCAACATTGAAAAACACCAACAAATTCAACAACAACCTCGACATTGAAAAACACCAACAAATTCAACAACAACCTCAACATTGAAAAACTACAAAAACCTCAACATTGAAAACCACCAACAAATACAACAACAACCTCAACATTGAAAACAACAACAACCTCAACATTGAAAAACACCAACAAATTCAACAACAACCTCAACATTGAAAAAAAAACAACCTCAACATTGAAAAACAACAACAACCTCAACATTGAAAAACACCAACAATTTCAACAACAACCTCAACATTGAAAAACAACAACAACCTCAACATTGAAAAACACCAACAAATTCAACAGCACTTCAACATTGAAAAACACCAACAAATTCAACAACAACCTCGAAATTGAAAAACACCAACAAATTCAACAACAACCTCAACATTGAAAAACTACAAAAACCTCACATTGAAAACCACCAACAAATTCAACAACAACCTCAACATTGAAAAGCAACAACAACCTCAACATTGAAAAACACCAACAAATTCAACAACAACCTCAACAATGAAAAACACCAACAAATTCAACAACAACCTCAACATCGAAAAACACCAACAAATTTAACAACAACCTCAACTTTGAAAAACAACAACAACCTCAACATTGAAAAACACCAACAAATTCAACAACAACCTCAACATTGAAAAACAACAACAACCTCAACATTGAAAAACAACAACAACCTCAACATTGAAAAACACCAACAAATTCAACAACAACCTCAACATTAAAAAACAACAACAACCTCAACAGTGAAAAACACCAACAAATTCAACAGCAACGTCAACATTGAAAAACACCAACAAATTCAACAACAACCTCGAAATTGAAAAACACCAACAAATTCAACAACAACCTCAACATTGAAAAACAACAACAACCTCAACATTGAAAAACAACAACAAATTCAACAACAACCTCAACATTGAAAAACAACAACAACCTCAACATTGAAAAACAGCAACAAATTCAACAACAACCTCAACAATGAAAAACACCAACAAATTCAACAACAACCTCGAAATTGAAAATAACCAACAAATTAAACAACAACCTCAACATTGAAAAACAACAACAACCTCAGCATTGAAAACACCAACAAATTCAACAACAACCTCAGCATTGAAAAGCAACAACAAGCTCAACATTGAAAAACACCAACAAATTCAACAACAACCTCAACAATGAAAAACACCAACAAATTCAACAACAACCTCAACATTGAAAAACACCAACAAATTTAACAACAACCTCAACTTTGAAAAACAACAACAACCTCAACATGGAAAAACACCAACAAATTCAACAAAAACCTCAACATTGAAAAACAACAACAACCTCAAAATTGAAAAACACCAACAAATTCAACAACAACCTCAACATTGAAAAACAACAACAACCTCAACATTGAAAAACACCAACAAATTCAACAACTTCAACATTGAAAAACACCAACAAATTCAACAACAACCTCAACATTGAAAAACACCAACAAATTTAACAACAACCTCAAATTTGAAAAACAACAACAACCTCAACATGGAAAAACACCAACAAATTCAACAACAACCTCAACATTGAAAAACAACAACAACATCAAAATTGAAAAACACCAACAAATTCAACAACAACCTCAACATTTAATGACAACAACAACCTCAACATTGAAAAACACCAACAAATTCAACAACAACCTCAACATTGAAAAACACCAACAAATTCAACAACAACTTCAACATTGAAAAACACCAACAAATTCAACAACAACCTCGACATTGAAAAACACCAACAAATTCAACAACAACCTCAACTTTGAAAAACAACAACAACCTCAAAATTGAAAAACACCAACAAATTCAACAACAACCTCAACATTTAAAAACAACAACAACCTCAACATTGAAAAACACCAACAAATTTAACAACAACCTCAACAATGAAAAACACCAACAAATTCAACAACAACCTCAACATTGAAAAACACCAACAAATTTAACAACAACCTCAACATTGAAAAACAACAACAACCTCAACATGGAAAAACACCAACAAATTCAACAACAACCTCAACATTGAAAAACAACAACAACCTCAAAATTGAAAAACACCAACAAATTCAACAACAACCTCAACATTTAATGACAACAACCATCTCAACATTGAAAAACACCAACAAATTCAACAACAACCTCAACATTGAAAAACACCAACAAATTCAACAACAACTTCAACATTGAAAAACACCAACAAATTCAACAACAACCTCGACATTGAAAAACACCAACAAATTCAACAACAACCTCAACATTGAAAAATTACAAAAACCTCAACATTGAAAACCACCAACAAATACAACAACAACCTCAACATTGAAAAACAACAACAACCTCAACATTGAAAAACACCAACAAATTCAACAACAACCTCAACACTGAAAAACAAAAACAACCTCAACATTGAAAAACAACAACAACCTCAACATTGAAAAACAACAACAACCTCAACTTTGAAAAACACCAACCAATTCAACAACAACCTCAACATTGAAAAACAACAACAACCTCAACATTGAAAAACACCAACAAATTCAACAGCACTTCAACATTGAAAAACACCAACAAATTCAACAACAACCTGGAAATTGAAAAACACCAACAAATTCAACAACAACCTCAACATTGAAAAACAACAACAACCTCAACATTGAAAAACACCAACAAATTCAACAACAACCTCAACATTGAAAAACAACAACAACCTCAACATTGAAAAACACCAACAAATTCAACAACTTCAACATTAAAAAACACCAACAAATTCAACAACAACCTCAACATTGAAAAACAACAACAACCTCAACATTGAAAAACACCAACAAATTCAACAACTTCAACATTGAAAAACACCAACAAATTCAACAACAACTTCGAAATTGAAAATAACCAACAAATTCAAGAACAACGTCAACATTGAAAAACAACAACAACCTGAACATTGCAAAACACCAACAAATTCAACAACAACCTCAACAATGAAAAACACCAACAACCTCAACATGGAAAAACACCAACAAATTCAACAACAACCTCAACATTGAAAAACAACAACAACCTCAACATTGAAAAACACCAACAAATTCAACAACAACCTCGACATTGAAAAACAACAACAACCTCAACATTGAAAAACAACAACAACCTCAACATTGAAAAACACCAACAAATTCAACAACAACCTCAACATTTAAAAACAACAACAACCACAACATTGAAAAACACCAACAAATTCAACAGCAACTTCAACATTGAAAAACACTAGCATATTCAACAACAACGTCGAAATTGAAAAACACCAACAAATTCATCAACAACCTCAACATTGAAAAACAACAACAACCTCAACATTGAAAAACAACAACAAATTCAACAACAACCTCAACATTGAAAAACAACAACAACCTCAACATTGAAAAACACCAACAAATTCAACAACAACCTCAACAATGAAAAACACCAACAAATTCAACAACAACCTCGACATTGAAAATAAGCAACAAATTCAACAACAACCTCAACATTGAAAAACACCAACAACTTCAACATTGAAAAACACGAACAAAATCAACAACAACCTCAACATTGAAAAGCAACAACAACCTCAACATTGAAAAACACCAACAAATTCAACAACAATCTCAACAATTAAAAACACCAACAAATTCAACAACAACCTCAACATTGAAAAACACCAACAAATTTAACAACAACCTCAACTTTGAAAAACAACAACAACCTCAACATGGAAAAACACCAACAAATTCAACAACAACCTCAACATTGAAAAACAACAACAACCTCAAAATTGAAAAACACCAACAAATTCAACAACAACGTCAACATTGAAAAACACCAACAAATTCAACAACAACTTCAACATTGAAAAACACCAACAAATTCAACAACAACCTCGACATTGAAAAACACCAACAAATTCAACAACAACCTCAAAATTGAAAAACTACAAAAACCTCAACATTGAAAACCACCAACAAATACAACAACAACCTCAACATTGAAAAACAACAACAACCTCAACATTGAAAAACACCAACAAATTCAACAACAACCTGAACATTGAAAAACAACAACAACCTCAACATTGAAAAACAACAACAACCTCAACATTGAAAAACACCAACAAATTCAACAACAACCTCAACATTGAAAAACAACAACAACCTCAACATTGAAAAACACCAACAAATTCAACAGCAACTTCAACAATGAAAAACACCAACATATTCAACAACAACCTCGAAATTGAAAATAACCAACAAATTCAACAACAACCTCAACATTGAAAAACAACAACAACCTCAACATTGAAAAACACCAACAAATTCAACAACAACCTCAACATTGAAAAGCAACAACAACCTCAACTTTGAAAAACACCAATAAATTCAACAACAACCTCAACAATGAAAAACACCAACAAATTCAACAACAACCTCAACATCGAAAAACACCAACAAATTTAACAACAACCTCAACTTTGAAAAACAACAACAACCTCAACATGGAAAAACACCAACAAATTCAACAACAACCTCAACATTGAAAAACAACAACAACCTCAAAATTGAAAAACACCAACAAATTCAACAACAACCTCAACATTTAATGACAACAACAACCTCAACATTGAAAAACACCAACAAATTCAACAACAACCTCAACATTGAAAAACACCAACAAATTCAACAGCACTTCAACATTGAAAAACACCAACAAATTCAACAACAACCTGGAAATTGAAAAACACCAACAAATTCAACAACAACCTCAACATTGAAAAACAACAACAACCTCAACATTGAAAAACACCAACAAATTCAACAACAACCTCAACATTGAAAAACAACAACAACCTCAACATTGAAAAACACCAACAAATTCAACAACTTCAACATTAAAAAACACCAACAAATTCAACAACAACCTCAACATTGAAAAACAACAACAACCTCAACATTGAAAAACACCAACAAATTCAACAACTTCAACATTGAAAAACACCAACAAATTCAACAACAACTTCGAAATTGAAAATAACCAACAAATTCAAGAACAACGTCAACATTGAAAAACAACAACAACCTGAACATTGCAAAACACCAACAAATTCAACAACAACCTCAACAATGAAAAACACCAACAACCTCAACATGGAAAAACACCAACAAATTCAACAACAACCTCAACATTGAAAAACAACAACAACCTCAACATTGAAAAACACCAACAAATTCAACAACAACCTCGACATTGAAAAACAACAACAACCTCAACATTGAAAAACAACAACAACCTCAACATTGAAAAACACCAACAAATTCAACAACAACCTCAACATTTAAAAACAACAACAACCACAACATTGAAAAACACCAACAAATTCAACAGCAACTTCAACATTGAAAAACACTAGCATATTCAACAACAACGTCGAAATTGAAAAACACCAACAAATTCATCAACAACCTCAACATTGAAAAACAACAACAACCTCAACATTGAAAAACAACAACAAATTCAACAACAACCTCAACATTGAAAAACAACAACAACCTCAACATTGAAAAACACCAACAAATTCAACAACAACCTCAACAATGAAAAACACCAACAAATTCAACAACAACCTCGACATTGAAAATAAGCAACAAATTCAACAACAACCTCAACATTGAAAAACACCAACAACTTCAACATTGAAAAACACGAACAAAATCAACAACAACCTCAACATTGAAAAGCAACAACAACCTCAACATTGAAAAACACCAACAAATTCAACAACAACCTCAACATGGAAAAACACCAACAAATTCAACAACAACCTCAACATTGAAAAACAACAACAACCTCAAAATTGAAAAACACCAACAAATTCAACAACAACGTCAACATTGAAAAACACCAACAAATTCAACAACAACTTCAACATTGAAAAACACCAACAAATTCAACAACAACCTCGACATTGAAAAACACCAACAAATTCAACAACAACCTCAAAATTGAAAAACTACAAAAACCTCAACATTGAAAACCACCAACAAATACAACAACAACCTCAACATTGAAAAACAACAACAACCTCAACATTGAAAAACACCAACAAATTCAACAACAACCTGAACATTGAAAAACAACAACAACCTCAACATTGAAAAACAACAACAACCTCAACATTGAAAAACACCAACAAATTCAACAACAACCTCAACATTGAAAAACAACAACAACCTCAACATTGAAAAACACCAACAAATTCAACAGCAACTTCAACAATGAAAAACACCAACATATTCAACAACAACCTCGAAATTGAAAATAACCAACAAATTCAACAACAACCTCAACATTGAAAAACAACAACAACCTCAACATTGAAAAACACCAACAAATTCAACAACAACCTCAACATTGAAAAGCAACAACAACCTCAACTTTGAAAAACACCAATAAATTCAACAACAACCTCAACAATGAAAAACACCAACAAATTCAACAACAACCTCAACATCGAAAAACACCAACAAATTTAACAACAACCTCAACTTTGAAAAACAACAACAACCTCAACATGGAAAAACACCAACAAATTCAACAACAACCTCAACATTGAAAAACAACAACAACCTCAAAATTGAAAAACACCAACAAATTCAACAACAACCTCAACATTTAATGACAACAACAACCTCAACATTGAAAAACACCAACAAATTCAACAACACCTCAACATTGAAAAACACCAACAAATTCAACAACAACTTCAACATTGAAAAACACCTACAAATTCAACAACAACCTCGACATTGAAAAACACCAACAAATTCAACAACAACCTCAACATTGAAAAACTACAAAAACCTCAACATTGAAAACCACCAACAAATACAACAACAACCTCAACATTGAAAACAACAACAACCTCAACATTGAAAAACACCAACAAATTCAACATCAACCTCAACATTGAAAAAAAAACAACCTCAACATTGAAAAACAACAACAACCTCAACATTGAAAAACACCAACAATTTCAACAACAACCTCAACATTGAAAAACAACAACAACCTCAACATTGAAAAACACCAACAAATTCAACAGCACTTCAACATTGAAAAACACCAACAAATTCAACAACAACCTCGAAATTGAAAAACACCAACAAATTCAACAACAACCTCAACATTGAAAAACTACAAAAACCTCACATTGAAAACCACCAACAAATTCAACAACAACCTCAACATTGAAAAGCAACAACAACCTCAACATTGAAAAACACCAACAAATTCAACAACAACCTCAACAATGAAAAACACCAACAAATTCAACAACAACCTCAACATCGAAAAACACCAACAAATTTAACAACAACCTCAACTTTGAAAAACAACAACAACCTCAACATGGAAAAACACCAACAAATTCAACAACAACCTCAACATAGAAAAACAACAACAACCTCAAAATTGAAAAACACCAACAAATTCAACAACAACCTCAACATTTAATGAGAACAACAACCTCAACATTGAAAAACACCAACAAATTCAACAACAACCTCAACATTGAAAAACACCAACAAATTCAACAACAACTTCAACATTGAAAAACACCTACAAATTCAACAACAACCTCGACATTGAAAAACACCAACAAATTCAACAGCAACCTCAACATTGAAAAACTACAAAAACCTCAACATTGAAAACCACCAACAAATACAACAACAACCTCAACATTGAAAACAACAACAACCTCAACATTGAAAAACACCAACAAATTCAACAACAACCTCAACATTGAAAAACAACAACAACCTCAACATTGAAAAACAACAACAACCTCAACATTGAAAAACACCAACAAATTCAACAACAACCTCAACATTGAAAAACAACAACAACCTCAACATTGAAAAACACCAACAAATTCAACAGCACTTCAACATTGAAAAACACCAACAAATTCAACAACAACCTCGAAATTGAAAAACACCAACAAATTCAACAACAACCTCAACATTGAAAAACAACAACAACCTCAACATTGAAAAACACCAACAACCTCAACATTGAAAAACACCAACAAATTCAACAACTTCAACATTGAAAAACACCAACAAATTCATCAACAACCTCAACATTGAAAAACAACAACAACCTCAACATTGAAAAACACCAACAAATTCAACAACTTCAACATTGAAAAACACCAACAAATTCAACAACAACCTCAACATTGAAAAACACCAACAAATTTAACAACAACCTCAACTTTGAAAAACAACAACAACCTCAACATGGAAAAACACGAACAAATTCAACAACAACCTCAACATTGAAAAACAACAACAACCTCAAAATTGAAAAACACCAACAAATTCAACAACAACCTCAACATTTAATGACAACAACAACGTCAACATTGAAAAACACCAACAAATTCAACAACAAACTCGAAATTGAAAAACACCAACAAATTCATCAACAACCTCAACATTGAAAAACAACAACAACCTCAACATTGTAAAACAACAACAAATTCAACAACGACCTCAACATTGAAAAACAACAACAACCTCAACATTGAAAAACACCAAGAAATTCAACAACAACCTCAACAATGAAAAACACCAACAAATGCAACAACAACCTCGAAATTGAAAATAACCAACAAATTCAACAACAACCTCAACATTGAAAAACAACAACAACCTCAACATTGAAAAACACCAACAAATTCAACAACAACCTCAACATTGAAAAGCAACAACAACCTCAACATTGAAAAACACCAACAAATTCAACAACAACCTCAACAATGAAAAACACCAACAAATTCAACAACAACCTCAACATCGAAAAACACCAACAAATTTAACAACAACCTCAACTTTGAAAAACAACAACAACCTCAACATGGAAAAACACCAACAAATTCAACAACAACCGCAACATTGAAAAACAACAACAACCTCAAAATTGAAAAACACCAACAAATTCAACAACAACCTCAACATTTAATGACAACAGCAACCTCAACATTGAAAAACACCAACAAATTCAACAACAACCTCAACATTGAAAAACACCAACAAATTCAACAACAACTTCAACATTGAAAAACACCTACAAATTCAACAACAACCTCAACATTGAAAAACACCAACAAATTCAACAACAACTTCAACATTGAAAAACACCTACAAATTCAACAACAATCTCAACATTGAAAAACTACAAAAACCTCAACATTGAAAACCACCAACAAATACAACAACAACCTCAACATTGAAAACAACAACAACCTCAACATTGAAAAACACCAACAAATTCAACAACAACCTCAACATTGAAAAACAACAACAACCTCAACATTGAAAAACAACAACAACCTCAACATTGAAAAACACCAACAAATTCAACAACAACCTCAACATTGAAAAACAACAACAACCTCAACATTGAAAAACACCAACAAATTCAACAGCACTTCAACATTGAAAAACACCAACAAATTCAACAACAACCTCGAAATTGAAAAACACCAACAAATTCAACAACAACCTCAACATTGAAAAACAACAACAACCTCAACTTTGAAAAACACCAACAACCTCAACATTGAAAAACACCAACAAATTCAACAACTTCAACATTGAAAAACACCAACAAATCATCAACAACCTCAACATTGAAAAACAACAACAACCTCAACATTGAAAAACACCAACAAATTCAACAACTTCAACATTGAAAAACACCAACAAATTCAACAACAACCTCAACATCGAAAAACACCAACAAATTTAACAACAACCTCAACTTTGAAAAACAACAACAACCTCAACATGGAAAAACACCAACAAATTCAACAACAACCTCAACATAGAAAAACAACAACAACCTCAAAATTGAAAAACACCAACAAATTCAACAACAACCTCAACATTTAATGACAACAACAACCTCAACATTGAAAAACACCAACAAATTCAACAACAACCTCAACATTGAAAAACACCAACAAATTCAACAGCAACCTCAACATTGAAAAACTACAAAAACCTCAACATTGAAAACCACCAACAAATACAACAACAACCTCAACATTGAAAACAACAACAACCTCAACATTGAAAAACACCAACAAATTCAACAACAACCTCAACATTGAAAAACAACAACAACCTCAACATTGAAAAACAACAACAACCTCAACATTGAAAAACACCAACAATTCAACAACAACCTCAACATTGAAAAACAACAACAACCTCAACATTGAAAAACACCAACAAATTCAACAGCACTTCAACATTGAAAAACACCAACAAATTCAACAACAACCTCGAAATTGAAAAACACCAACAAATTCAACAACAACCTCAACATTGAAAAACAACAACAACCTCAACATTGAAAAACACCAACAACCTCAACATTGAAAAACACCAACAAATTCAACAACTTCAACATTGAAAAACACCAACAAATTCATCAACAACCTCAACATTGAAAAACAACAACAACCTCAACATTGAAAAACACCAACAAATTCAACAACTTCAACATTGAAAAACACCAACAAATTCAACAACAACCTCAACATTGAAAAACACCAACAAATTTAACAACAACCTCAACTTTGAAAAACAACAACAACCTCAACATGGAAAAACACGAACAAATTCAACAACAACCTCAACATTGAAAAACAACAACAACCTCAAAATTGAAAAACACCAACAAATCCAACAACAACCTCAACATTTAATGACAACAACAACCTCAACATTGAAAAACACCAACAAATTCAACAACAAACTCGAAATTGAAAAACACCAACAAATTCATCAACAACCTCAACATTGAAAAACAACAACAACCTCAACATTGAAAAACACCAACAACCTCAACATTGAAAAACACCAACAAATTCAACAACAACTTCAACATTGAAAAACACCTACAAATTCAACAACAACCTCGACATTGAAAAACACCAACAAATTCAACAACAATCTCAACATTGAAAAACTACAAAAACCTCAACATTGAAAACCACCAACAAATACAACAACAACCTCAACATTGAAAACAACAACAACCTCAACATTGAAAAAACACCAACAAATTCAACAACAACCTCAACATTGAAAAACAACAACAACCTCAACATTGAAAAACAACAACAACCTCAACATTGAAAAACACCAACAAATTCAACAACAACCTCAACATTGAAAAACAACAACAACCTCAACATTGAAAAACACCAACAAATTCAACAGCAACTTCAACATTGAAAAACACCAACAAATTCAACAACTTCAACATTGAAAAACACCAACAAATTCATCAACAACCTCAACATTGAAAAACAACAACAACCTCAACATTGAAAAACACCAACAAATTCAACAACTTCAACATTGAAAAACACCAACAAATTCAACAACAACCTCAACATTGAAAAACACCAACAAATTTAACAACAACCTCAACTTTGAAAAACAACAACAACCTCAACATGGAAAAACACGAACAAATTCAACAACAACCTCAACATTGAAAAACAACAACAACCTCAAAATTGAAAAACACCAACAAATTCAACAACAACCTCAACATTTAATGACAACAACAACGTCAACATTGAAAAACACCAACAAATTCAACAACAAACTCGAAATTGAAAAACACCAACAAATTCATCAACAACCTCAACATTGAAAAACAACAACAACCTCAACATTGTAAAACAACAACAAATTCAACAACGACCTCAACATTGAAAAACAACAACAACCTCAACATTGAAAAACACCAAGAAATTCAACAACAACCTCAACAATGAAAAACACCAACAAATGCAACAACAACCTCGAAATTGAAAATAACCAACAAATTCAACAACAACCTCAACATTGAAAAACAACAACAACTCAACATTGAAAAACACCAACAAATTCAACAACAACCTCAACATTGAAAAGCAACAACAACCTCAACATTGAAAAACACCAACAAATTCAACAACAACCTCAACAATGAAAAACACCAACAAATTCAACAACAACCTCAACATCGAAAAACACCAACAAATTTAACAACACCTCAACTTTGAAAAACAACAACAACCTCAACATGGAAAAACACCAACAAATTCAACAACAACCGCAACATTGAAAAACAACAACAACCTCAAAATTGAAAAACACCAACAAATTCAACAACAACCTCAACATTTAATGACAACAGCAACCTCAACATTGAAAAACACCAACAAATTCAACAACAACCTCAACATTGAAAAACACCAACAAATTCAACAACAACTTCAACATTGAAAAACACCTACAAATTCAACAACAACCTCAACATTGAAAAACACCAACAAATTCAACAACAACTTCAACATTGAAAAACACCTACAAATTCAACAACAATCTCAACATTGAAAAACTACAAAAACCTCAACATTGAAAACCACCAACAAATACAACAACAACCTCAACATTGAAAACAACAACAACCTCAACATTGAAAAACACCAACAAATTCAACAACAACCTCAACATTGAAAAACAACAACAACCTCAACATGAAAAACAACAACAACCTCAACATTGAAAAACACCAACAAATTCAACAACAACCTCAACATTGAAAAACAACAACAACCTCAACATTGAAAAACACCAACAAATTCAACAGCACTTCAACATTGAAAAACACCAACAAATTCAACAACAACCTCGAAATTGAAAAACACCAACAAATTCAACAACAACCTCAACATTGAAAAACAACAACAACCTCAACTTTGAAAAACACCAACAACCTCAACATTGAAAAACACCAACAAATTCAACAACTTCAACATTGAAAAAACACCAACAAATCATCAACAACCTCAACATTGAAAAACAACAACAACCTCAACATTGAAAAACACCAACAAATTCAACAACTTCAACATTGAAAAACACCAACAAATTCAACAACAACCTCAACATCGAAAAACACCAACAAATTTAACAACAACCTCAACTTTGAAAAACAACAACAACCTCAACATGGAAAAACACCAACAAATTCAACAACAACCTCAACATAGAAAAACAACAACAACCTCAAAATTGAAAAACACCAACAAATTCAACAACAACCTCAACATTTAATGACAACAACAACCTCAACATTGAAAAACACCAACAAATTCAACAACAACCTCAACATTGAAAAACACCAACAAATTCAACAGCAACCTCAACATTGAAAAACTACAAAAACCTCAACATTGAAAACCACCAACAAATACAACAACAACCTCAACATTGAAAACAACAACAACCTCAACATTGAAAAACACCAACAAATTCAACAACAACCTCAACATTGAAAAACAACAACAACCTCAACATTGAAAAACAACAACAACCTCAACATTGAAAAACACCAACAAATTCAACAACAACCTCAACATTGAAAAACAACAACAACCTCAACATTGAAAAACACCAACAAATTCAACAGCACTTCAACATTGAAAAACACCAACAAATTCAACAACAACCTCGAAATTGAAAAACACCAACAAATTCAACAACAACCTCAACATTGAAAAACAACAACAACCTCAACATTGAAAAACACCAACAACCTCAACATTGAAAAACACCAACAAATTCAACAACTTCAACATTGAAAAACACCAACAAATTCATCAACAACCTCAACATTGAAAAACAACAACAACCTCAACATTGAAAAACACCAACAAATTCAACAACTTCAACATTGAAAAACACCAACAAATTCAACAACAACCTCAACATTGAAAAACACCAACAAATTTAACAACAACCTCAACTTTGAAAAACAACAACAACCTCAACATGGAAAAACACGAACAAATTCAACAACAACCTCAACATTGAAAAACAACAACAACCTCAAAATTGAAAAACACCAACAAATCCAACAACAACCTCAACATTTAATGACAACAACAACCTCAACATTGAAAAACACCAACAAATTCAACAACAAACTCGAAATTGAAAAACACCAACAAATTCATCAACAACCTCAACATTGAAAAACAACAACAACCTCAACATTGAAAAACACCAACAACCTCAACATTGAAAAACACCAACAAATTCAACAACAACTTCAACATTGAAAAACACCTACAAATTCAACAACAACCTCGACATTGAAAAACACCAACAAATTCAACAACAATCTCAACATTGAAAAACTACAAAAACCTCAACATTGAAAACCACCAACAAATACAACAACAACCTCAACATTGAAAACAACAACAACCTCAACATTGAAAAACACCAACAAATTCAACAACAACCTCAACATTGAAAAACAACAACAACCTCAACATTGAAAAACAACAACAACCTCAACATTGAAAAACACCAACAAATTCAACAACAACCTCAACATTGAAAAACAACAACAACCTCAACATTGAAAAACACCAACAAATTCAACAGCACTTCAACATTGAAAAACACCAACAAATTCAACAACAACCTCGAAATTGAAAAACACCAACAAATTCAACAACAACCTCAACATTGAAAAACAACAACAACCTCAACTTTGAAAAACACCAACAACCTCAACATTGAAAAACACCAACAAATTCAACAACTTCAACATTGAAAAACACCAACAAATCATCAACAACCTCAACATTGAAAAACAACAACAACCTCAACATTGAAAAACACCAACAAATTCAACAACTTCAACATTGAAAAACACCAACAAATTCAACAACAACCTCAACATCGAAAAACACCAACAAATTTAACAACAACCTCAACTTTGAAAAACAACAACAACCTCAACATGGAAAAACACCAACAAATTCAACAACAACCTCAACATAGAAAAACAACAACAACCTCAAAATTGAAAAACACCAACAAATTCAACAACAACCTCAACATTTAATGACAACAACAACCTCAACATTGAAAAACACCAACAAATTCAACAACAACCTCAACATTGAAAAACACCAACAAATTCAACAGCAACCTCAACATTGAAAAACTACAAAAACCTCAACATTGAAAACCACCAACAAATACAACAACAACCTCAACATTGAAAACAACAACAACCTCAACATTGAAAAACACCAACAAATTCAACAACAACCTCAACATTGAAAAACAACAACAACCTCAACATTGAAAAACAACAACAACCTCAACATTGAAAAACACCAACAAATTCAACAACAACCTCAACATTGAAAAACAACAACAACCTCAACATTGAAAAACACCAACAAATTCAACAGCACTTCAACATTGAAAAACACCAACAAATTCAACAACAACCTCGAAATTGAAAAACACCAACAAATTCAACAACAACCTCAACATTGAAAAACAACAACAACCTCAACATTGAAAAACACCAACAACCTCAACATTGAAAAACACCAACAAATTCAACAACTTCAACATTGAAAAACACCAACAAATTCATCAACAACCTCAACATTGAAAAACAACAACAACCTCAACATTGAAAAACACCAACAAATTCAACAACTACAACATTGAAAAACACCAACAAATTCAACAACAACCTCAACATTGAAAAACACCAACAAATTTAACAACAACCTCAACTTTGAAAAACAACAACAACCTCAACATGGAAAAACACGAACAAATTCAACAACAACCTCAACATTGAAAAACAACAACAACCTCAAAATTGAAAAACACCAACAAATCCAACAACAACCTCAACATTTAATGACAACAACAACCTCAACATTGAAAAACACCAACAAATTCAACAACAAACTCGAAATTGAAAAACACCAACAAATTCATCAACAACCTCAACATTGAAAAACAACAACAACCTCAACATTGTAAAACAACAACAAATTCAACAACGACCTCAACATTGAAAAACAACAACAACCTCAACATTGAAAAACACCAAGAAATTCAACAACAACCTCAACAATGAAAAACACCAACAAATGCAACAACAACCTCGAAATTGAAAATAACCAACAAATTCAACAACAACCTCAACATTGAAAAACAACAACAACCTCAACATTGAAAAACACCAACAAATTCAACAACAACCTCAACATTGAAAAGCAACAACAACCTCAACATTGAAAAACACCAACAAATTCAACAACAACCTCAACAATGAAAAACACCAACAAATTCAACAACAACCTCAACATCGAAAAACACCAACAAATTTAACAACAACCTCAACTTTGAAAAACAACAACAACCTCAACATGGAAAAACACCAACAAATTCAACAACAACCGCAACATTGAAAAACAACAACAACCTCAAAATTGAAAAACACCAACAAATTCAACAACAACCTCAACATTTAATGACAACAGCAACCTCAACATTGAAAAACACCAACAAATTCAACAACAACCTCAACATTGAAAAACACCAACAAATTCAACAACAACTTCAACATTGAAAAACACCTACAAATTCAACAACAACCTCGACATTGAAAAACACCAACAAATTCAACAACAATCTCAACATTGAAAAACTACAAAAACCTCAACATTGAAAACCACCAACAAATACAACAACAACCTCAACATTGAAAACAACAACAACCTCAACATTGAAAAACACCAACAAATTCAACAACAACCTCAACATTGAAAAACAACAACAACCTCAACATTGAAAAACAACAACAACCTCAACATTGAAAAACACCAACAAATTCAACAACAACCTCAACATTGAAAAACAACAACAACCTCAACATTGAAAAACACCAACAAATTCAACAGCACTTCAACATTGAAAAACACCAACAAATTCAACAACAACCTCGAAATTGAAAAACACCAACAAATTCAACAACAACCTCAACATTGAAAAACAACAACAACCTCAACTTTGAAAAACACCAACAACCTCAACATTGAAAAACACCAACAAATTCAACAACTTCAACATTGAAAAACACCAACAAATCATCAACAACCTCAACATTGAAAAACAACAACAACCTCAACATTGAAAAACACCAACAAATTCAACAACTTCAACATTGAAAAACACCAACAAATTCAACAACAACCTCAACATTGAAAAACACCAACAAATTTAACAACAACCTCAACTTTGAAAAACAACAACAACCTCAACATGGGAAAACACCAACAAATTCAACAACAACCTCAACATTGAAAAACAACAACAACCTCAATATTGAAAAACACCAACAAATTCAACAACAACCTCAACATTTAATGACAACAACAACCTCAACTTTGAAAAACACCAACAAATTCAACAACAACCTCAACATTGAAAAACACCAACAAATTCAACAACAACTTCAACATTGAAAAACACCAACAAATTCAACAACAACCTCGACATTGAAAAACACCAACAAATTCAACAACAACCTCAACATTGAAAAACAACAACAACCTCAACATTGAAAAACACCAACAAATTCAACAACAACCTCAACAATGAAAAACACCAACAAATTCAACAACAACCTCAAAATTGAAAAACACCAACAAATTTAATAACAACCTCTACTTTGAAAAACAACAACAACCTCAACATGGAAAAACACCAACAAATTCAACAACAACCTCAACATTGAAAAACAACAACAACCTCAAAATTGAAAAACACCAACAAATTCAACAACAACCTCAACATTAAACGGCAACAACAACCTCAACATTGAAAAACAACCAAATTCAACAACAACGTCAACATTGAAAAACACCAACAAATTCAACTACAACTTCAACATTGAAAAACACCAACAAATTCAACAACAACCTCGACATTGAAAAACACCAACAAATTCAACAACAACCTCAACATTGAAAAACTACTAAAACCTCAAAATTGAAAACCACCAACAAATACAACAACAACCTCAACATTGAAAAACAACAACAACCTCAACATTGAAAAACACCAACAAATTCAACAACAACCTGAACATTGAAAAACAACAACAACCTCAACATTGAAAAACAACAACAACCTCAACATTGAAAAACACCAACAAATTCAACAACAACATCAACATTGAAAAACAACAACAACCACAACATTGAAAAACACCAACAAATTCAACAGCAACTTCAACATTGAAAAACACCAACATATTCAACAACAACCTCGAAATTGAAAAACACCAACAAATTCATCAACAACCTCAACATTGAAAAACAACAACAACCTCAACATTGTAAAACAACAACAAATTCAACAACAACCTCAACATTGAAAAACAACAACAACCTCAACATTGAAAAACACCAAGAAATTCAACAACAACCTCAACAATGAAAAACACCAACAAATTCAACAACAACCTCGAAATTGAAAATAAGAAACAAATTCAACAACAACCTCAACATTGAAAAACAACAACAACCTCAACATTGAAAAACACCAACAAATTCAACAACAACCTCAACATTGAAAAGCAACAACAACCTCAACATTGAAAAACACCAACAAATTCAACAACAACCTCAACAATGAAAAACACCAACAAATTCAACAACAACCTCAACATCGAAAAAAACCAACAAATTTAACAACAACCTCAACTTTGAAAAACAACAACAACCTCAACATGGAAAAACACCAACAAATTCAACAACAACCTCAACATTGAAGAACAACAACAACCTCAAAATTGAAAAACACGAACAAATTCAACAACAACCTCAACATTTAATGACAACAACAACCTCAACATTGAAAAACACGAACAAATTCAACAACAACCTCAACATTGAAAAACACCAACAAATTCAACAACAACTTCAACATTGAAAAACACCTACAAATTCAACAACAACCTCGACATTGAAAAACACCAACAAATACAACAACAACCTCAACATTGAAAAACAACAACAACCTCAACATTGAAAAACACCAACAAATTCAACAACAACCTCAACATTGAAAAACAACAACAACCTCAACATTGAAAAACAACAACAACCTCAACATTGAAAAACACCAACAAATTCAACAACAACCTCAACATTGAAAAACAACAACAACCTCAATATTGAAAAGCACCAACAAATTCAACAGCACTTCAACATTGAAAAACACGAACAAATTCAACAACAACCTCGAAATTGAAAAACACCAACAAATTCAACAACAACCTCAACATTGAAAAACAACAACAACCTCAACATTGAAAAACACCAACAACCTCAACATTGAAAAACACCAACAAATTCAACAACTTCAACATTGAAAAACACCAACAAATTCATCAACAACCTCAACATTGAAAAACAACAACAACCTCAACATTGAAAAACACCAACAAATTCAACAACTTCAACATTGAAAAACACCAACAAATTCAACAACAACCTCAACATTGAAAAACACCAACAAATTTAACAACAACCTCAACTTTGAAAAACAACAACAACCTCAACATGGAAAAACACCAACAAATTCAACAACAACCTCAACATTGAAAAACACCAACAAATTCAACAACAACTTCAACATTGAAAAACACCAACAAATTCAACAAAAACCTGAACATTGAAAAACTAGAAAAACCTCAACATTGAAAACCACCAACAAATACAACAACAACCTCAACATTGAAAAACAACAACAACCTCGACATTGAAAAACACCAACAAATTCAACAACAACCTCAACATTGAAAAACAACAACAACCTCAACATTGAAAAACAACAACAACCTCAACATTGAAAAACACCAACAAATTCAACAACAACCTCAACATTGAAAAACAACAACAACCTCATCATTGAAACACACCAACAAATTCAACAGCAACTTCAACATTGAAAAACACCAACAAATTCAACAACAACCTCAACATTGAAAAACAACAACAAATTCAACAACAACCTCAACATTGAAAAACAACAACAACCTCAACATTGAAAAACAACAACAAATTCAACAACAACCTCAACATTGAAAAACAACAACAACCTCAAGATTGAAAAACACCAGCAAATTCAACAACAACCTCAACAATGAAAAACACCAACAAATTCAACAACAACCTCGAAATTGAAAATAACCAACAAATTCAACAACAACCTCAACATTGAAAAACAACAACAACCTCAACATTGAAAAACACCAACAAATTCAACAACAACCTCAACATTGAAAAGCAACAACAACCTCAACATTGAAAAACACCAACAAATTCAACAACAACCTCAACAATGAAAAACACCAACAAATTCAACAACAACCTCAACATTGAAAAACACCAACAAATTTAACAACAACCTCAACTTTGAAAAACAACAACAACCTCAACATGGAAAAACACCAACAAATTCAAAAACAACCTCAACATTGAAAAACAACAACGACCTCAAAATTGAAAAACACCAACAAATTCAACAACAACCTCGACATTGAAAAACACCAACAAATTCAACAACAACCTCAACATTGAAAAACTACAAAAACCTCAACATTGAAAACCACCAACAAATGCAACAACAACCTCAACATTGAAAAACAACAACAACCTCAACATTGAAAAACACCAACAAATTCAACAACAACCTCAACATTGAAAAACAACAGCAACCTCAACATTGAAAAACAACAACAACCTCAACATTGAAAAACACCAACAAATTCAACAACAACCTCAACATTGGAAAACAACAACAACCTCAACATTGAAAAGCACCAACAAATTCAACAGCACTTCAACATAGAAAAACACCAACAAATTCAACAACAACCTCGAAATTGAAAACCACCAACAAATTCAACAACAACCTCAACATTGAAAAACAACAACAACCTCAACATTGAAAAACACCAACAACCTCAACATTGAAAAACACCAACAAATTCAACAACTTCAACATTGAAAAACACCAACAATTTCATCAACAACCTCAACATTGAAAAACAACAACAACCTCAACATTGAAAAACACCAACAAATTCAACAACTTCAACATTGAAAAACACCAACAAATTCAACAAACACCTCAACATTGAAAAACACCAACAAATTTAACAACAACCTCAACTTTGAAAAACAACAACAACCTCAACATGGAAAAACACCAACAAATTCAAAAACAACCTCAACATTGAAAAACAACAACGACCTCAAAATTGAAAAACACCAACAAATTCAACAACAACCTCAACATTTAATGACAACAACAACCTCAACATTGAAAAACACCAACAAATTCAACAACAACCTGAACATTGAAAAACACCAACAAATTCAACAACAACTTCAACATTGAAAAACACCAACAAATTCAACAACAACCTCAACTTTGAAAAACAACAACAACCTCAACATTGAAAAACACCAACAAATTCAACAACTTCACCATTGAAAAACACCAACAAATTCAACAACAACCTCAACATTGAAAAACACCAACAAATTTAACAACAACCTCAACTTTGAAAAACAACAACAACCTCAACATGGAAAAACACCAACAAATTCAACAACAACCTCAACATTGAAAAACAACAACAACCTCAAAATTGAAAAACACCAACAAATTCAACAACAACCTGAACATTGAAAAACAACAACAACCTCAACATTGAAAAACAACAACAACCTCAACATTGAAAAACACCAACAAATTCAACAACAACATCAACATTGAAAAACAACAACAACCACAACATTGAAAAACACCAACAAATTCAACAGCAACTTCAACATTGAAAAACACCAACATATTCAACAACAACCTCGAAATTGAAAAACACCAACAAATTCATCAACAACCTCAACATTGAAAAACAACAACAACCTCAACATTGTAAAACAACAACAAATTCAACAACAACCTCAACATTGAAAAACAACAACAACCTCAACATTGAAAAACACCAAGAAATTCAACAACAACCTCAACAATGAAAAACACCAACAAATTCAACAACAACCTCGAAATTGAAAATAAGAAACAAATTCAACAACAACCTCAACATTGAAAAACAACAACAACCTCAACATTGAAAAACACCAACAAATTCAACAACAACCTCAACATTGAAAAGCAACAACAACCTCAACATTGAAAAACACCAACAAATTCAACAACAACCTCAACAATGAAAAACACCAACAAATTCAACAACAACCTCAACATCGAAAAAAGCCAACAAATTTAACAACAACCTCAACTTTGAAAAACAACAACAACCTCAACATGGAAAAACACCAACAAATTCAACAACAACCTCAACATTGAAGAACAACAACAACCTCAAAATTGAAAAACACGAACAAATTCAACAACAACCTCAACATTTAATGACAACAACAACCTCAACATTGAAAAACACGAACAAATTCAACAACAACCTCAACATTGAAAAACACCAACAAATTCAACAACAACTTCAACATTGAAAAACACCTACAAATTCAACAACAACCTCGACATTGAAAAACACCAACAAATACAACAACAACCTCAACATTGAAAAACAACAACAACCTCAACATTGAAAAACACCAACAAATTCAACAACAACCTCAACATTGAAAAACAACAACAACCTCAACATTGAAAAACAACAACAACCTCAACATTGAAAAACACCAACAAATTCAACAACAACCTCAACATTGAAAAACAACAACAACCTCAATATTGAAAAGCACCAACAAATTCAACAGCACTTCAACATTGAAAAACACGAACAAATTCAACAACAACCTCGAAATTGAAAAACACCAACAAATTCAACAACAACCTCAACATTGAAAAACAACAACAACCTCAACATTGAAAAACACCAACAACCTCAACATTGAAAAACACCAACAAATTCAACAACTTCAACATTGAAAAACACCAACAAATTCATCAACAACCTCAACATTGAAAAACAACAACAACCTCAACATTGAAAAACACCAACAAATTCAACAACTTCAACATTGAAAAACACCAACAAATTCAACAACAACCTCAACATTGAAAAACACCAACAAATTTAACAACAACCTCAACTTTGAAAAACAACAACAACCTCAACATGGAAAAACACCAACAAATTCAACAACAACCTCAACATTGAAAAACACCAACAAATTCAACAACAACTTCAACATTGAAAAACACCAACAAATTCAACAAAAACCTGAACATTGAAAAACTAGAAAAACCTCAACATTGAAAACCACCAACAAATACAACAACAACCTCAACATTGAAAAACAACAACAACCTCGACATTGAAAAACACCAACAAATTCAACAACAACCTCAACATTGAAAAACAACAACAACCTCAACATTGAAAAACAACAACAACCTCAACATTGAAAAACACCAACAAATTCAACAACAACCTCAACATTGAAAAACAACAACAACCTCATCATTGAAACACACCAACAAATTCAACAGCAACTTCAACATTGAAAAACACCAACAAATTCAACAACAACCTCAACATTGAAAAACAACAACAAATTCAACAACAACCTCAACATTGAAAAACAACAACAACCTCAACATTGAAAAACAACAACAAATTCAACAACAACCTCAACATTGAAAAACAACAACAACCTCAAGATTGAAAAACACCAGCAAATTCAACAACAACCTCAACAATGAAAAACACCAACAAATTCAACAACAACCTCGAAATTGAAAATAACCAACAAATTCAACAACAACCTCAACATTGAAAAACAACAACAACCTCAACATTGAAAAACACCAACAAATTCAACAACAACCTCAACATTGAAAAGCAACAACAACCTCAACATTGAAAAACACCAACAAATTCAACAACAACCTCAACAATGAAAAACACCAACAAATTCAACAACAACCTCAACATTGAAAAACACCAACAAATTTAACAACAACCTCAACTTTGAAAAACAACAACAACCTCAACATGGAAAAACACCAACAAATTCAAAAACAACCTCAACATTGAAAAACAACAACGACCTCAAAATTGAAAAACACCAACAAATTCAACAACAACCTCGACATTGAAAAACACCAACAAATTCAACAACAACCTCAACATTGAAAAACTACAAAAACCTCAACATTGAAAACCACCAACAAATGCAACAACAACCTCAACATTGAAAAACAACAACAACCTCAACATTGAAAAACACCAACAAATTCAACAACAACCTCAACATTGAAAAACAACAGCAACCTCAACATTGAAAAACAACAACAACCTCAACATTGAAAAACACCAACAAATTCAACAACAACCTCAACATTGGAAAACAACAACAACCTCAACATTGAAAAGCACCAACAAATTCAACAGCACTTCAACATAGAAAAACACCAACAAATTCAACAACAACCTCGAAATTGAAAACCACCAACAAATTCAACAACAACCTCAACATTGAAAAACAACAACAACCTCAACATTGAAAAACACCAACAACCTCAACATTGAAAAACACCAACAAATTCAACAACTTCAACATTGAAAAACACCAACAATTTCATCAACAACCTCAACATTGAAAAACAACAACAACCTCAACATTGAAAAACACCAACAAATTCAACAACTTCAACATTGAAAAACACCAACAAATTCAACAAACACCTCAACATTGAAAAACACCAACAAATTTAACAACAACCTCAACTTTGAAAAACAACAACAACCTCAACATGGAAAAACACCAACAAATTCAAAAACAACCTCAACATTGAAAAACAACAACGACCTCAAAATTGAAAAACACCAACAAATTCAACAACAACCTCAACATTTAATGACAACAACAACCTCAACATTGAAAAACACCAACAAATTCAACAACAACCTGAACATTGAAAAACACCAACAAATTCAACAACAACTTCAACATTGAAAAACACCAACAAATTCAACAACAACCTCAACTTTGAAAAACAACAACAACCTCAACATTGAAAAACACCAACAAATTCAACAACTTCACCATTGAAAAACACCAACAAATTCAACAACAACCTCAACATTGAAAAACACCAACAAATTTAACAACAACCTCAACTTTGAAAAACAACAACAACCTCAACATGGAAAAACACCAACAAATTCAACAACAACCTCAACATTGAAAAACAACAACAACCTCAAAATTGAAAAACACCAACAAATTCAACAACAACCTCAACATTTAAAAACAACAACAACCTCAACATTGAAAAACACCAACAAATTCAACAACAACCTCAACAATGAAAAACACCAACAAATTCAACAACAACCTCAACATTGAAAAACACCAACAAATTTAACAACAACCTCAACTTTGAAAAACAACAACAACCTCAACATGGAAAAACACCAACAAATGCAACAACAACCTCAACATTGAAAAACAACAACAACCTCAAAATTGAAAAACACCAACAAATTCAACAACAACCTCAACATTTAATGACAACAACAACCTCAACATTGAAAAACACCAACAAATTCAACAACAACCTCAACATTGAAAAACACCAACAAATTCAACAACAACTTCAACATTGAAAAACACCAACAAATTCAACAACAACCTCGACATTGAAAAACACCAACAAATTCAACAACAACCTCAACATTGAAAAACTACAAAAACCTCAACATTGAAAACCACCAACAAATACAACAACAACCTCAACATTGAAAACAACAACAACCTCAACATTGAAAAACACCAACAAATTCAACAACAACCTCAACATTGAAAAACAACAACAACCTCAACATTGAAATACAACAACAACCTCAACATTGAAAAACACCAACAAATTCAACAACAACCTCAACATTGAAAAACAACAACAACCTCAACATTGAAAAGCACCAACAAATTCAACAGCACTTCAACATTGAAAAACACCAACAAATTCAACAACAACCTCGAAATTGAAAAACACCAACAAATTCAACAACAACCTCAACATTGAAAAACAACAACAACCTCAACATTGAAAAACACCAACAACCTCAACATTGAAAAACACCAACAAATTCAACAACTTCAACATTAAAAAACACCAACAAATTCATCAAAAACCTCAACATTGAAAAACAACAACAACCTCAACATTGAAAAACACCAACAAATTCAACAACTTCAACATTGAAAAACAACAACAAATTCAACAACAACCTCAACATTGAAAAACACCAACAAATTTAACAACAACCTCAACTTTGAAAAACAACAACAACCTCAACATGGAAAAACACCAACAAATTCAACAACAACCTCAACATTGAAAAACAACAACCACCTCAAAATTGAAAAACACCAACAAATTCAACAACAACCTCAACATTTAATGACAACAACAACCTCAACATTGAAAAACACCAACAAATTCAACAACAACCTCAACATTGAAAAACACCAACAAATTCAAAAACAACTTCAACATTGAAAAACACCAACAAATTCAACAACAACCTCGACATTGAAAAACACCAACAAATTCAACAGTAACCTCAACATTGAAAATCTACAAAAACCTCAACATTGAAAACCACCAACAAATACAACAACAACCTCAACATTGAAAAACAACAACAACCTCAGCATTGAAAAACACCAACAAGTTCAACAACAACCTCAACATTGAAAAACAACAACAACCTCAACATTGAAAAACAACAACACCCTCAACATTGAAAAACACCAACAAATTCAACAACAACCTCAACATTGAAAAACAACAACAACCTCAACATTGAAAAGCACCAACAAATTCAACAGCACTTCAACATTGAAAAACACCAACAAATTCAACAACAACCTCGAAATTGAAAAACACCAACAAATTCAACAACAACCTCAACATTGAAAAACAACAACAACCTCAACATTGAAAAACACCAACAACCTCAACATTGAAAAACACCAACAAATTCAACAACTTCAACATTGAAAAACACCAACAAATTCATCAACAACCTCAACATTGAAAAACAACAACAACCTCAACATTGAAAAACACCAACAAATTCAACAACTTCAACATTGAAAAACACCAACAAATTCAACAACAACCTCAACATTGAAAAACACCAACAAATTTAACAACAACCTCAACTTTGAAAAACAACAACAACCTCAACATGGAAAAACACCAACAAATTCAACAACAACCTCAACATTGAAAAACAACAACAACCTCAAAATTGAAAAACACCAACAAATTCAACAACAACCTCAACATTTAATGACAACAACAACCTCAACATTGAAAAACACAAACAAATTCAACAACAACCTCAAGATTGAAAAACACCAACAAATTCAAAAACAACTTCAACATTGAAAAACACCAAAAAATTCAACAACAACCTCGACATTGAAAAACACCAACAAATTCAACAAAAACCTCAACATTGAAAAACTACAAAAACCTCAACATTGAAAACCACCAACAAATACAACAACAACCTCAACATTGAAAAACAACAACAACCTCAGCATTGAAAAACACCAACAAGTTCAACAACAACCTCAACATTGAAAAACAACAACAACCTCAACATTGAAAAACAACAACAACCTCAACATTGAAAAACACCAAAAAATTCAACAACAACCTCAACATTGAAAAACAACAACAACCTCAACATTGAAAAGCACCAACAAATTCAACAGCACTTCAACATTGAAAAACACCAACAAATTCAACAACAACCTCGAAATTGAAAAACACCAACAAATTCAACAACAACCTCAACATTGAAAAACAACAACAACCTCAACATTGAAAAACACCAACAACCTCAACATTGAAAAACACCAACAAATTCAACAACTTCAACATTGAAAAACACCAACAAATTCAACAACAACCTCAACATTGAAAAACACCAACAAATTTAACAACAACCTCAACTTTGAAAAACAACAACAACCTCAACATGGAAAAACACCAACAAATTCAACAACAACCTCAACATTGAAAAACAACAACAACCTCAAAATTGAAAAACACCAACAAATTCAACAACAACCTCAACATTTAATGACAACAACAACCTCAACATTGAAAAACACGAACAAATTCAACAACAACCTCAACATTGAGAAACACCAACAAATTCAACAACAACTTCAACATTGAAAAACACCTACAAATTCAACAACAACCTCGACATTGAAAAACACCAACAAATTCAACAACAACCTCAACATTGAAAAACACCAACAAATTCAACAACAACCTCAACATTGAAAAGCAACAACAACCTCAACATTGAAAAACACCAACAAATTCAACAACAACCTCAACAATGAAAAACACCAACAAATTCAACAACAACCTCAACATTGAAAAACACCAACAAATTTAACAACAACCTCAACTTTGAAAAACAACAACAACCTCAACATGGAAAAACACCAACAAATTCAAAAACAACCTCAACATTGAAAAACAACAACGACCTCAAAATTGAAAAACACCAACAAATTCAACAACAACCTCGACATTGAAAAACACCAACAAATTCAACAACAACCTCAACATTGAAAAACTACAAAAACCTCAACATTGAAAACCACCAACAAATGCAACAACAACCTCAACATTGAAAAACAACAACAACCTCAACATTGAAAAACACCAACAAATTCAACAACAACCTCAACATTGAAAAACAACAGCAACCTCAACATTGAAAAACAACAACAACCTCAACATTGAAAAACACCAACAAATTCAACAACAACCTCAACATTGGAAAACAACAACAACCTCAACATTGAAAAGCACCAACAAATTCAACAGCACTTCAACATAGAAAAACACCAACAAATTCAACAACAACCTCGAAATTGAAAACCACCAACAAATTCAACAACAACCTCAACATTGAAAAACAACAACAACCTCAACATTGAAAAACACCAACAACCTCAACATTGAAAAACACCAACAAATTCAACAACTTCAACATTGAAAAACACCAACAATTTCATCAACAACCTCAACATTGAAAAACAACAACAACCTCAACATTGAAAAACACCAACAAATTCAACAACTTCAACATTGAAAAACACCAACAAATTCAACAAACACCTCAACATTGAAAAACACCAACAAATTTAACAACAACCTCAACTTTGAAAAACAACAACAACCTCAACATGGAAAAACACCAACAAATTCAAAAACAACCTCAACATTGAAAAACAACAACGACCTCAAAATTGAAAAACACCAACAAATTCAACAACAACCTCAACATTTAATGACAACAACAACCTCAACATTGAAAAACACCAACAAATTCAACAACAACCTGAACATTGAAAAACACCAACAAATTCAACAACAACTTCAACATTGAAAAACACCAACAAATTCAACAACAACCTCAACTTTGAAAAACAACAACAACCTCAACATTGAAAAACACCAACAAATTCAACAACTTCACCATTGAAAAACACCAACAAATTCAACAACAACCTCAACATTGAAAAACACCAACAAATTTAACAACAACCTCAACTTTGAAAAACAACAACAACCTCAACATGGAAAAACACCAACAAATTCAACAACAACCTCAACATTGAAAAACAACAACAACCTCAAAATTGAAAAACACCAACAAATTCAACAACAACCTCAACATTTAAAAACAACAACAACCTCAACATTGAAAAACACCAACAAATTCAACAACAACCTCAACAATGAAAAACACCAACAAATTCAACAACAACCTCAACATTGAAAAACACCAACAAATTTAACAACAACCTCAACTTTGAAAAACAACAACAACCTCAACATGGAAAAACACCAACAAATGCAACAACAACCTCAACATTGAAAAACAACAACAACCTCAAAATTGAAAAACACCAACAAATTCAACAACAACCTCAACATTTAATGACAACAACAACCTCAACATTGAAAAACACCAACAAATTCAACAACAACCTCAACATTGAAAAACACCAACAAATTCAACAACAACTTCAACATTGAAAAACACCAACAAATTCAACAACAACCTCGACATTGAAAAACACCAACAAATTCAACAACAACCTCAACATTGAAAAACTACAAAAACCTCAACATTGAAAACCACCAACAAATACAACAACAACCTCAACATTGAAAACAACAACAACCTCAACATTGAAAAACACCAACAAATTCAACAACAACCTCAACATTGAAAAACAACAACAACCTCAACATTGAAATACAACAACAACCTCAACATTGAAAAACACCAACAAATTCAACAACAACCTCAACATTGAAAAACAACAACAACCTCAACATTGAAAAGCACCAACAAATTCAACAGCACTTCAACATTGAAAAACACCAACAAATTCAACAACAACCTCGAAATTGAAAAACACCAACAAATTCAACAACAACCTCAACATTGAAAAACAACAACAACCTCAACATTGAAAAACACCAACAACCTCAACATTGAAAAACACCAACAAATTCAACAACTTCAACATTAAAAAACACCAACAAATTCATCAAAAACCTCAACATTGAAAAACAACAACAACCTCAACATTGAAAAACACCAACAAATTCAACAACTTCAACATTGAAAAACAACAACAAATTCAACAACAACCTCAACATTGAAAAACACCAACAAATTTAACAACAACCTCAACTTTGAAAAACAACAACAACCTCAACATGGAAAAACACCAACAAATTCAACAACAACCTCAACATTGAAAAACAACAACCACCTCAAAATTGAAAAACACCAACAAATTCAACAACAACCTCAACATTTAATGACAACAACAACCTCAACATTGAAAAACACCAACAAATTCAACAACAACCTCAACATTGAAAAACACCAACAAATTCAAAAACAACTTCAACATTGAAAAACACCAACAAATTCAACAACAACCTCGACATTGAAAAACACCAACAAATTCAACAGTAACCTCAACATTGAAAATCTACAAAAACCTCAACATTGAAAACCACCAACAAATACAACAACAACCTCAACATTGAAAAACAACAACAACCTCAGCATTGAAAAACACCAACAAGTTCAACAACAACCTCAACATTGAAAAACAACAACAACCTCAACATTGAAAAACAACAACACCCTCAACATTGAAAAACACCAACAAATTCAACAACAACCTCAACATTGAAAAACAACAACAACCTCAACATTGAAAAGCACCAACAAATTCAACAGCACTTCAACATTGAAAAACACCAACAAATTCAACAACAACCTCGAAATTGAAAAACACCAACAAATTCAACAACAACCTCAACATTGAAAAACAACAACAACCTCAACATTGAAAAACACCAACAACCTCAACATTGAAAAACACCAACAAATTCAACAACTTCAACATTGAAAAACACCAACAAATTCATCAACAACCTCAACATTGAAAAACAACAACAACCTCAACATTGAAAAACACCAACAAATTCAACAACTTCAACATTGAAAAACACCAACAAATTCAACAACAACCTCAACATTGAAAAACACCAACAAATTTAACAACAACCTCAACTTTGAAAAACAACAACAACCTCAACATGGAAAAACACCAACAAATTCAACAACAACCTCAACATTGAAAAACAACAACAACCTCAAAATTGAAAAACACCAACAAATTCAACAACAACCTCAACATTTAATGACAACAACAACCTCAACATTGAAAAACACAAACAAATTCAACAACAACCTCAAGATTGAAAAACACCAACAAATTCAAAAACAACTTCAACATTGAAAAACACCAACAAATTCAACAACAACCTCGACATTGAAAAACACCAACAAATTCAACAAAAACCTCAACATTGAAAAACTACAAAAACCTCAACATTGAAAACCACCAACAAATACAACAACAACCTCAACATTGAAAAACAACAACAACCTCAGCATTGAAAAACACCAACAAGTTCAACAACAACCTCAACATTGAAAAACAACAACAACCTCAACATTGAAAAACAACAACAACCTCAACATTGAAAAACACCAAAAAATTCAACAACAACCTCAACATTGAAAAACAACAACAACCTCAACATTGAAAAGCACCAACAAATTCAACAGCACTTCAACATTGAAAAACACCAACAAATTCAACAACAACCTCGAAATTGAAAAACACCAACAAATTCAACAACAACCTCAACATTGAAAAACAACAACAACCTCAACATTGAAAAACACCAACAACCTCAACATTGAAAAACACCAACAAATTCAACAACTTCAACATTGAAAAACACCAACAAATTCAACAACAACCTCAACATTGAAAAACACCAACAAATTTAACAACAACCTCAACTTTGAAAAACAACAACAACCTCAACATGGAAAAACACCAACAAATTCAACAACAACCTCAACATTGAAAAACAACAACAACCTCAAAATTGAAAAACACCAACAAATTCAACAACAACCTCAACATTTAATGACAACAACAACCTCAACATTGAAAAACACGAACAAATTCAACAACAACCTCAACATTGAGAAACACCAACAAATTCAACAACAACTTCAACATTGAAAAACACCTACAAATTCAACAACAACCTCGACATTGAAAAACACCAACAAATTCAACAACAACCTCAACATTGAAAAACTACAAAAACCTCAACATTGAAAACCACCAACAAATACAACAACAACCTCAACATTGAAAAACAACAACAACCTCAACATTGAAAAACACCAACAAATTCAACAACAACCTCAACATTGAAAAACAACAACAACCTCAACATTGAAAAACAACAACAACCTCAACATTGAAAAACACCAACAAATTCAACAACAACCTCAACATTGGAAAACAACAACAACCTCAACATTGAAAAGCACCAACAAATTCAACAGCACTTCAACATTGAAAAACACCAACAAATTCAACAACAACCTCGAAATTGAAATACACCAACAAATTCAACAACAACCTCAACATTGAAAAACAACAACAACCTCAACATTGAAAAACACCAACAACCTCAACATTGAAAAACACCAACAAATTCAACAACTTCAACATTGAAAAACACCAACAAATTCATCAACAACCTCAACATTGAAAAACAACAACAACCTCAACATTGAAAAACACCAACAAATTCAACAACTTCAACATTGAAAAACACCAACAAATTCATCAACAACCTCAACATTGAAAAACAACAACAACCTCAACATTGAAAAACACCAACAAATTCAACAACTTCAACATTGAAAAACACCAACAAATTCAACAACAACCTCAACATTGAAAAACACCAACAAATTTAACAACAACCTCAACTTTGAAAAACAACAACAACCTCAAAATTGAAAAACACCGACAAATTCAACAACAACCTCAACATTTAATGACAACAACAACCTCAACATTGAAAAACACGAACAAATTCAACAACAACCTCAACATTGAAAAACACCAACAAATTCAACAACAACTTCAACATTGAAAAACACCTACAAATTCAACAACAACCTCGACATTGAAAAACACCAACAAATTCAACAACAACCTCAACATTGAAAAACTACAAAAACCTCAACATTGAAAACCACCAACAAATACAACAACAACCTCAACATTGAAAAACAACAACAACCTCAACATTGAAAAACACCAACAAGTTCAACAACAACCTCAACATTGAAAAACAACAACAACCTCAACATTGAAAAACAACAACAACCTCAACATTGAAAAACACCAACAAATTCAACAACAACCTCAACATTGGAAAACAACAACAACCTCAACATTGAAAAGCACCAACAAATTCAACAGCACTTCAACATTGAAAAACACCAACAAATTCAACAACAACCTCGAAATTGAAAAACACCAACAAATTCAACAACAACCTCAACATTGAAAAACAACAACAACCTCAACATTGAAAAACACCAACAACCTCAACATTGAAAAACACCAACAAATTCAACAACTTCAACATTGAAAAATACGAACAAATTCATCAACAACCTCAACATTGAAAAACAACAACAACCTCAACATTGAAAAACACCAACAAATTCAACAACAACCTCAACATTGAAAAACACCAACAAATTTAACAACAACCTCAACTTTGAAAAACAACAACAACCTCAACATGGAAAAACACCAACAAATTCAACAACAACCTCAACATTGAAAAACAACAACAACCTCAAAATTGAAAAACACCAACAAATTCAACAACAACCTCAACATTTAATGACAACAACAACCTCAACATTGAAAAACACCAACAAATTCAACAACAACCTCAACATTGAAAAACACCAACAAATTCAACAACAACTTCAACATTGAAAAACACCAACAAATTCAACAACAACCTCGACATTGAAAAACACCAACAAATTCAACAAAAACCTCAACATTGAAAAGCTACAAAAACCTCAACATTGAAAACCATCAACAAATACAACAACAACCTCAACATTGAAAAACAACAACAACCTCAACATTGAAAAACACCAACAAATTCAACAACAACCTCAACATTGAAAAACAACAACAACCTCAACATTGAAAAACAACAACAACCTCATCATTGAAAAACACCAACAAATTCAACAACAACCTCAACATTGAAAAACAACAACAACCTCATCATTGAAACACACCAACAAATTCAACAGCAACTTCAACATTGAAAAACACCAACAAATTCAACAACAACCTCAACATTGAAAAACAACAACAAATTCAACAACAACCTCAACATTGAAAAACAACAACAACCTCAACATTGAAAAACAACAACAAATTCAACAACAACCTCAACATTGAAAAACAACAACAACCTCAAGATTGAAAAACACCAGCAAATTCAACAACAACCTCAACAATGAAAAACACCAACAAATTCAACAACAACCTCGAAATTGAAAATAACCAACAAATTCAACAACAACCTCAACATTGAAAAACAACAACAACCTCAACATTGAAAAACACCAGCAAATTCAACAACAACCTCAACATTGAAAAGCAACAACAACCTCAACATTGAAAAACACCAACAAATTCAACAACAACCTCAACAATGAAAAACACCAACAAATTCAACAACAACCTCAACATTGAAAAACACCAACAAATTTAACAACAACCTCAACTTTGAAAAACAACAACAACCTCAACATGGAAAAACACCAACAAATTCAAAAACAACCTCAACATTGAAAAACAACAACGACCTCAAAATTGAAAAACACCAACAAATTCAACAACAACCTCAACATTTAATGACAACAACAACCTCAACATTGAAAAACACCAACAAATTCAACAACAACCTGAACATTGAAAAACACCAACAAATTCAACAACAACTTCAACATTGAAAAACACCAACAAATTCAACAACAACCTCAACTTTGAAAAACAACAACAACCTCAACATTGAAAAACACCAACAAATTCAACAACTTCACCATTGAAAAACACCAACAAATTCAACAACAACCTCAACATTGAAAAACACCAACAAATTTAACAACAACCTCAACTTTGAAAAACAACAACAACCTCAACATGGAAAAACACCAACAAATTCAACAACAACCTCAACATTGAAAAACAACAACAACCTCAAAATTGAAAAACACCAACAAATTCAACAACAACCTCAACATTTAATGACAACAACAACCTCAACATTGAAAAACACCAACAAATTCAACAACAACCTCAACATTGAAAAACACCAACAAATTCAACAACAACTTCAACATTGAAAAACACCAACAAATTCAACAACAACCTCGACATTGAAAAACACCAACAAATTCAACAACAACCTCAACTTTGAAAAACAACAACAACCTCAAAATTGAAAAACACCAACAAATTCAACAACAAATTCAACATTTAAAAACAACAACAACCTCAACATTGAAAAACACCAACAAATTCAACAACAACCTCAACAATGAAAAACACCAACAAATTCAACAACAACCTCAACATTGAAAAACACCAACAAATTTAACAACAACCTC
This sequence comes from Isurus oxyrinchus, assembly GCA_026770705.1. Classification (NCBI taxonomy): domain Eukaryota; kingdom Metazoa; phylum Chordata; class Chondrichthyes; order Lamniformes; family Lamnidae; genus Isurus; species Isurus oxyrinchus. Next base: position 122,032 of record JANJGN010000980.1, read on the forward strand.
AACTTTGAAAAACAACAACAACCTCAACATGGAAAAACACCAACAAATGCAACAACAACCTCAACATTGAAAAACAACAACAACCTCAAAATTGAAAAACACCAACAAATTCAACAACAACCTCAACATTTAATGACAACAACAACCTCAACATTGAAAAACACCAACAAATTGAACAACAACCTCAACATTGAAAAACACCAAGAAATTCAACAACAACTTCAACATTTAAAAACACCAACAAATTCAACAACAACCTCGACATTGAAAAACACCAACAAATTCAACAACAACCTCAACATTGAAAAACTACAAAAACCTCAACATTGAAAACCACCAACAAATACAACAACAACCTCAACATTGAAAACAACAACAACCTCAATATTGAAAAACACCAACAAATTCAACAACAACCTCAACATTGAAAAACAACAACAACCTCAACATTGAAAAACAACAACAACCTCAACATTGAAAAACACCAACAAATTCAACAACAACCTCAACATTGAAAAACAACAGCAACCTCAACATTGAAAAGCACCAACAAATTCAACAGCACTTCAACATTGAAAAACACCAACAAATTCAACAACAACCTCGAAATTGAAAAACACCAACAAATTCAACAACAACCTCAACATTGAAAAACAACAACAACCTCAACATTGAAAAACACCAACAACCTCAACATTGAAAAACACCAACAAATTCAACAACTTCAACATTGAAAAACACCAACAAATTCATCAACAACCTCAACATTGAAAAACAACAACAACCTCAACATTGAAAAACACCAACAAATTCAACAACTTCAACATTGAAAAACAACAACAAATTCAACAACAACCTCAACATTGAAAAACACCAACAAATTTAACAACAACCTCAACTTTGAAAAACAACAACAACCTCAACATGGAAAAACACCAACAAATTCAACAACAACCTCAACTTTGAAAAACAACAACAACCTCAAAATTGAAAAACACCAACAAATTCAACAACAACCTCAACATTTAATGACAACAACAACCTCAACATTGAAAAACACCAACAAATTCAACAACAACCTCAACATTGAAAAACACCAACAAATTCAAAAACAACTTCAACATTGAAAAACACCAACAAATTCAACAACAACCTCGACATTGAAAAACACCAACAAATTCAACAAAAACCTCAACATTGAAAAACTACAAAAACCTCAACATTGAAAACCACCAACAAATACAACAACAACCTCAACATTGAAAAACAACAACAACCTCAACATTGAAAAACACCAACAAATTCAACAACAACCTCAACATTGAAAAACAACAACAACCTCAACATTGAAAAACAACAACAACCTCAACATTGAAAAACACCAACAAATTCAACAACAACCTCAACATTGAAAAACAACAACAACCTCAACATTGAAAAGCACCAACAAATTCAACAGCACTTCAACATTGAAAAACACGAACAAATTCAACAACAACCTCAACATTGAAAAACAACAACAACCTCAAGATTGAAAAACACCAGCAAATTCAACAACAACCTCAACAATGAAAAACACCAACAAATTCAACAACAACCTCGAAATTGAAAATAACCAACAAATTCAACAACAACCTCAACATTGAAAAACAACAACAACCTCAACATTGAAAAACACCAACAAATTCAACAACAACCTCAACATTGAAAAGCAACAACAACCTCAACATTGAAAAGCACCAACAAATTCAACAACAACCTCAACAATGAAAAACACCAACAAATTCAACAACAACCTCAACATTGAAAAACACCAACAAATTTAACAACAACCTCAACTTTGAAAAACAACAACAACCTCAACATGGAAAAACACCAACAAATGCAACAACAACCTCAACATTGAAAAACAACAACAACCTCAAAATTGAAAAACACCAACAAATTCAACAACAACCTCAACATTTAATGACAACAACAACCTCAACATTGAAAAACACCAACAAATTGAACAACAACCTCAACATTGAAAAACACCAAGAAATTCAACAACAACTTCAACATTGAAAAACACCAACAAATTCAACAACAACCTCGACATTGAAAAACACCAACAAATTCAACAACAACCTCAACATTGAAAAACTACAAAAACCTCAACATTGAAAACCACCAACAAATACAACAACAACCTCAACATTGAAAACAACAACAACCTCAATATTGAAAAACACCAACAAATTCAACAACAACCTCAACATTGAAAAACAACAACAACCTCAACATTGAAAAACAACAACAACCTCAACATTGAAAAACACCAACAAATTCAACAACAACCTCAACATTGAAAAACAACAGCAACCTCAACATTGAAAGGCACCAACAAATTCAACAGCACTTCAACATTGAAAAACACCAACAAATTCAACAACAACCTCGAAATTGAAAAACACCAACAAATTCAACAACAACCTCAACATTGAAAAACAACAACAACCTCAACATTGAAAAACACCAAGAACCTCAACATTGAAAAACACCAACAAATTCAACAACTTCAACATTGAAAAACACCAACAAATTCATCAACAACCTCAACATTGAAAAACAACAACAACCTCAACATTGAAAAACACCAACAAATTCAACAACTTCAACATTGAAAAACAACAACAAATTCAAAAACAACCTCAACATTGAAAAACACCAACAAATTTAACAACAACCTCAACTTTGAAAAACAACAACAACCTCAACATGGAAAAACACCAACAAATTCAACAACAACCTCAACTTTGAAAAACAACAACAACCTCAAAATTGAAAAACACCAACAAATTCAACAACAACCTCAACATTTAATGACAACAACAACCTCAACATTGAAAAACACCAACAAATTCAACAACAACCTCAACATTGAAAAACACCAACAAATTCAAAAACAACTTCAACATTGAAAAACACCAACAAATTCAACAACAACCTCGACATTGAAAAACACCAACAAATTCAACAAAAACCTCAACATTGAAAAACTACAAAAACCTCAACATTGAAAACCACCAACAAATACAACAACAACCTCAACATTGAAAAACAACAACAACCTCAACATTGAAAAACACCAACAAATTCAACAACAACCTCAACATTGAAAAACAACAACAACCTCAACATTGAAAAACAACAACAACCTCAACATTGAAAAACACCAACAAATTCAACAACAACCTCAACATTGAAAAACAACAACAACCTCAACATTGAAAAGCACCAACAAATTCAACAGCACTTCAACATTGAAAAACACGAACAAATTCAACAACAACCTCGAAATTGAAAAACACCAACAAATTCAACAACAACCTCAACATTGAAAAACAACAACAACCTCAACATTGAAAAACACCAACAACCTCAACATTGAAAAACACCAACAAATTCAACAACTTCAACATTGAAAAACACCAACAAATTCATCAACAACCTCAACATTGAAAAACAACAACAACCTCAACATTGAAAAACACCAACAAATTCAACAACTTCAACATTGAAAAACACCAACAAATTCAACAACAACCTCAACATTGAAAAACACCAACAAATTTAACAACAACCTCAACTTTGAAAAACAACAACAACCTCAACATGGAAAAACACCAACAAATTCAACAACAACCTCAACATTGAAAAACAACAACAACCTCAAAATTGAAAAACACCAACAAATTCAACAACAACCTCAACATTTAATGACAACAACAACCTCAACATTGAAAAACACCAACAAATTCAACAACAACCTCAACATTGAAAAACACCAACAAATTCAACAACAACTTCAACATTGAAAAACACCAACAAATTCAACAACAACCTCGACATTGAAAAACACCAACAAATTCAACAAAAACCTCAACATTGAAAAATGACAAAAACCTCAACATTGAAAACCACCAACAAATACAACAACAACCTCAACATTGAAAAACAACAACAACCTCAACATTGAAAAACACCAACAAATTCAACAACAACCTCAACATTGAAAAACAACAACAACCTCAACATTGAAAAACAACAACAACCTCAACATTGAAAAACACCAACAAATTCAACAACAACCTCAACTTTGAAAAACAACAACAACCTCAAAATTGAAAAACACCAACAAATTCAACAACAACCTCAACATTTAAAAACAACAACAACCTCAACATTGAAAAACACCAACAAATTCAACAACAACCTCAACAATGAAAAACACCAACAAATTCAACAACAACCTCAACATTGAATAACACCAACAAATTTAACAACAACCTCAACTTTGAAAAACAACAACAACCTCAACATGGAAAAACACCAACAAATGCAACAACAACCTCAACATTGAAAAACAACAACAACCTCAAAATTGAAAAACACCAACAAATTCAACAACAACCTCAACATTTAATGACAACAACAACCTCAACATTGAAAAACACCAACAAATTGAACAACAACCTCAACATTGAAAAACACCAAGAAATTCAACAACAACTTCAACATTGAAAAACACCAACAAATTCAACAACAACCTCGACATTGAAAAACACCAACAAATTCAACAACAACCTCAACATTGAAAAACTACAAAAACCTCAACATTGAAAACCACCAACAAATACAACAACAACCTCAACATTGAAAACAACAACAACCTCAATATTGAAAAACACCAACAAATTCAACAACAACCTCAACATTGAAAAACAACAACAACCTCAACATTGAAAAACAACAACAACCTCAACATTGAAAAACACCAACAAATTCAACAACAACCTCAACATTGAAAAACAACAGCAACCTCAACATTGAAAAGCACCAACAAATTCAACAGCACTTCAACATTGAAAAACACCAACAAATTCAACAACAACCTCGAAATTGAAAAACACCAACAAATTCAACAACAACCTCAACATTGAAAAACAACAACAACCTCAACATTGAAAAACACCAACAACCTCAACATTGAAAAACACCAACAAATTCAACAACTTCAACATTGAAAAACACCAACAAATTCATCAACAACCTCAACATTGAAAAACAACAACAACCTCAACATTGAAAAACACCAACAAATTCAACAACTTCAACATTGAAAAACAACAACAAATTCAACAACCTCAACATTGAAAAACACCAACAAATTTAACAACAACCTCAACTTTGAAAAACAACAACAACCTCAACATGGAAAAACACCAACAAATTCAACAACAACCTCAACTTTGAAAAACAACAACAACCTCAAAATTGAAAAACACCAACAAATTCAACAACAACCTCAACATTTAATGACAACAACAACCTCAACATTGAAAAACACCAACAAATTCAACAACAACCTCAACATTGAAAAACACCAACAAATTCAAAAACAACTTCAACATTGAAAAACACCAACAAATTCAACAACAACCTCGACATTGAAAAACACCAACAAATTCAACAAAAACCTCAACATTGAAAAACTACAAAAACCTCAACATTGAAAACCACCAACAAATACAACAACAACCTCAACATTGAAAAACAACAACAACCTCAACATTGAAAAACACCAACAAATTCAACAACAACCTCAACATTGAAAAACAACAACAACCTCAACATTGAAAAACAACAACAACCTCAACATTGAAAAACACCAACAAATTCAACAACAACCTCAACATTGAAAAACAACAACAACCTCAACATTGAAAAGCACCAACAAATTCAACAGCACTTCAACATTGAAAAACACGAACAAATTCAACAACAACCTCAACATTGAAAAACAACAACAACCTCAAGATTGAAAAACACCAGCAAATTCAACAACAACCTCAACAATGAAAAACACCAACAAATTCAACAACAACCTCGAAATTGAAAATAACCAACAAATTCAACAACAACCTCAACATTGAAAAACAACAACAACCTCAACATTGAAAAACACCAACAAATTCAACAACAACCTCAACATTGAAAAGCAACAACAACCTCAACATTGAAAAACACCAACAAATTCAACAACAACCTCAACAATGAAAAACACCAACAAATTCAACAACAACCTCAACATTGAAAAACACCAACAAATTTAACAACAACCTCAACTTTGAAAAACAACAACAACCTCAACATGGAAAAACACCAACAAATGCAACAACAACCTCAACATTGAAAAACAACAACAACCTCAAAATTGAAAAACACCAACAAATTCAACAACAACCTCAACATTTAATGACAACAACAACCTCAACATTGAAAAACACCAACAAATTGAACAACAACCTCAACATTGAAAAACACCAAGAAATTCAACAACAACTTCAACATTGAAAAACACCAACAAATTCAACAACAACCTCGACATTGAAAAACACCAACAAATTCAACAACAACCTCAACATTGAAAAACTACAAAAACCTCAACATTGAAAACCACCAACAAATACAACAACAACCTCAACATTGAAAACAACAACAACCTCAATATTGAAAAACACCAACAAATTCAACAACAACCTCAACATTGAAAAACAACAACAACCTCAACATTGAAAAACAACAACAACCTCAACATTGAAAAACACCAACAAATTCAACAACAACCTCAACATTGAAAAACAACAGCAACCTCAACATTGAAAAGCACCAACAAATTCAACAGCACTTCAACATTGAAAAACACCAACAAATTCAACAACAACCTCGAAATTGAAAAACACCAACAAATTCAACAACAACCTCAACATTGAAAAACAACAACAACCTCAACATTGAAAAACACCAACAACCTCAACATTGAAAAACACCAACAAATTCAACAACTTCAACATTGAAAAACACCAACAAATTCATCAACAACCTCAACATTGAAAAACAACAACAACCTCAACATTGAAAAACACCAACAAATTCAACAACTTCAACATTGAAAAACAACAACAAATTCAACAACAACCTCAACATTGAAAAACACCAACAAATTTAACAACAACCTCAACTTTGAAAAACAACAACAACCTCAACATGGAAAAACACCAACAAATTCAACAACAACCTCAACTTTGAAAAACAACAACAACCTCAAAATTGAAAAACACCAACAAATTCAACAACAACCTCAACATTTAATGACAACAACAACCTCAACATTGAAAAACACCAACAAATTCAACAACAACCTCAACATTGAAAAACACCAACAAATTCAAAAACAACTTCAACATTGAAAAACACCAACAAATTCAACAACAACCTCGACATTGAAAAACACCAACAAATTCAACAAAAACCTCAACATTGAAAAACTACAAAAACCTCAACATTGAAAACCACCAACAAATACAACAACAACCTCAACATTGAAAAACAACAACAACCTCAACATTGAAAAACACCAACAAATTCAACAACAACCTCAACATTGAAAAACAACAACAACCTCAACATTGAAAAACAACAACAACCTCAACATTGAAAAACACCAACAAATTCAACAACAACCTCAACATTGAAAAACAACAACAACCTCAACATTGAAAAGCACCAACAAATTCAACAGCACTTCAACATTGAAAAACACGAACAAATTCAACAACAACCTCGAAATTGAAAAACACCAACAAATTCAACAACAACCTCAACATTGAAAAACAACAACAACCTCAACATTGAAAAACACCAACAACCTCAACATTGAAAAACACCAACAAATTCAACAACTTCAACATTGAAAAACACCAACAAATTCATCAACAACCTCAACATTGAAAAACAACAACAACCTCAACATTGAAAAACACCAACAAATTCAACAACTTCAACATTGAAAAACACCAACAAATTCAACAACAACCTCAACATTGAAAAACACCAACAAATTTAACAACAACCTCAACTTTGAAAAACAACAACAACCTCAACATGGAAAAACACCAACAAATTCAACAACAACCTCAACATTGAAAAACAACAACAACCTCAAAATTGAAAAACACCAACAAATTCAACAACAACCTCAACATTTAATGACAACAACAACCTCAACATTGAAAAACACCAACAAATTCAACAACAACCTCAACATTGAAAAACACCAACAAATTCAACAACAACTACAACATTGAAAAACACCAACAAATTCAACAACAACCTCGACATTGAAAAACACCAACAAATTCAACAAAAACCTCAACATTGAAAAATGACAAAAACCTCAACATTGAAAACCACCAACAAATACAACAACAACCTCAACATTGAAAAACAACAACAACCTCAACATTGAAAAACACCAACAAATTCAACAACAACCTCAACATTGAAAAACAACAACAACCTCAACATTGAAAAACAACAACAACCTCAACATTGAAAAACACCAACAAATTCAACAACAACCTCAACTTTGAAAAACAACAACAACCTCAAAATTGAAAAACACCAACAAATTCAACAACAACCTCAACATTTAAAAACAACAACAACCTCAACATTGAAAAACACCAACAAATTCAACAACAACCTCAACAATGAAAAACACCAACAAATTCAACAACAACCTCAACATTGAATAACACCAACAAATTTAACAACAACCTCAACTTTGAAAAACAACAACAACCTCAACATGGAAAAACACCAATAAATGCAACAACAACCTCAACACTGAAAAACAACAACAACCTCAAAATTGAAAAACACCAACAAATTCAACAACAACCTCAACATTTAATGACAACAACAACCTCAACATTGAAAAACACCAACAAATTCAACAACAACCTCAACATTGAAAAACACCAACAAATTTAACAACAACCTCAACTTTGAAAAACAACAACAACCTCAACATGGAAAAACACCAACAAATTCAACAACAACCTCAACATTGAAAAACAACAACAACCTCAAAATTGAAAAACACCAACAAATTCAACAACAACCTCAACATTTAATGACAACAACAAACTCAACATTGAAAAACACCAACAAATTCAACAACAACCTCAACATTGAAAAACACCAACAAATTCAACAACAACTTCAACATTGAAAAACACCAACAAATTCAACAACAACCTCGACATTGAAAAACACCAACAAATTCAATAAAAACCTCAACATTGAAAAATGACAAAAACCTCAACATTGAAAACCACCAACAAATACAACAACAACCTCAACATTGAAAAACAACAACAACCTCAACATTGAAAAACACCAACAAATTCATCAACAACCTCAACATTGAAAAACAACAACAACCTCAACATTGAAAAACAACAACAACCTCAACATTGAAAAACACCAACAAATTCAACAACAACCTCAACTTTGAAAAACAACAACAACCTCAAAATTGAAAAACACCAACAAATTCAACAACAACCTCAACATTTAATGACAACAACAACCTCAACATTGAAAAACACGAACAAATTCAACAACAACCTCAACATTGAGAAACACCAACAAATTCAACAACAACTTCAACATTGAAAAACACCTACAAATTCAACAACAACCTCGACATTGAAAAACACCAACAAATTCAACAACAACCTCAACATTGAAAAACTACAAAAACCTCAACATTGAAAACCACCAACAAATACAACAACAACCTCAACATTGAAAAACAACAACAACCTCAACATTGAAAAACACCAACAAATTCAACAACAACCTCAACATTGAAAAACAACAACAACCTCAACATTGAAAAACAACAACAACCTCAACATTGAAAAACACCAACAAATTCAACAACAACCTCAACATTGGAAAACAACAACAACCTCAACATTGAAAAGCACCAACAAATTCAACAGCACTTCAACATTGAAAAACACCAACAAATTCAACAACAACCTCGAAATTGAAATACACCAACAAATTCAACAACAACCTCAACATTGAAAAACAACAACAACCTCAACATTGAAAAACACCAACAACCTCAACATTGAAAAACACCAACAAATTCAACAACTTCAACATTGAAAAACACCAACAAATTCATCAACAACCTCAACATTGAAAAACAACAACAACCTCAACATTGAAAAACACCAACAAATTCAACAACTTCAACATTGAAAAACACCAACAAATTCATCAACAACCTCAACATTGAAAAACAACAACAACCTCAACATTGAAAAACACGAACAAATTCAACAACTTCAACATTGAAAAACACCAACAAATTCAACAACAACCTCAACATTGAAAAACACCAACAAATTTAACAACAACCTCAACTTTGAAAAACAACAACAACCTCAAAATTGAAAAACACCAACAAATTCAACAACAACCTCAACATTTAATGACAACAACAACCTCAACATTGAAAAACACGAACAAATTCAACAACAACCTCAACATTTAAAAACACCAACAAATTCAACAACAACTTCAACATTGAAAAACACCTACAAATTCAACAACAACCTCGACATTGAAAAACACCAACAAATTCAACAACAACCTCAACATTGAAAAACTACAAAAACCTCAAGATTGAAAACCACCAACAAATACAACAACAACCTCAACATTGAAAAACAACAACAACCTCAACATTGAAAAACACCAACAAGTTCAACAACAACCTCAACATTGAAAAACAACAACAACCTCAACATTGAAAAACAACAACAACCTCAACATTGAAAAACACCAACAAATTCAACAACAACCTCAACATTGGAAAACAACAACAACCTCAACATTGAAAAGCACCAACAAATTCAACAGCACTTCAACATTGAAAAACACCAACAAATTCAACAACAACCTCGAAATTGAAAAACACCAACAAATTCAACAACAACCTCAACATTGAAAAAAAACAACAACCTCAACATTGAAAAACACCAACAACCTCAACATTGAAAAACACCAACAAATTCAACAACTTCAACATTGAAAAACACCAACAAATTCATCAACAACCTCAACATTGAAAAACAACAACAACCTCAACATTGAAAAACACCAACAAATTCAACAACTTCAACATTGAAAAACACCAACAAATTCAACAACAACCTCAACATTGAAAAACACCAACAAATTTAACAACAACCTCAACATTGAAAAACAACAACAACCTCAAAATTGAAAAACACCAACAAATTCAACAACAACCTCAACATTTAATGACAACAACAAACTCAACATTGAAAAACACCAACAAATTCAACAACAACCTCAACATTGAAAAACACCAACAAATTCAACAACAACTTCAACATTGAAAAACACCAACAAATTCAACAACAACCTCGACATTGAAAAACACCAACAAATTCAACAAAAACCTCAACATTGAAAAACTACAAAAACCTCAACATTGAAAACCATCAACAAATACAACAACAACCTCAACATTGAAAAACAACAACAACCTCAACATTGAAAAACACCAACAAATTCAACAACAACCTCAACATTGAAAAACAACAACAACCTCAACATTGAAAAACAACAACAACCTCATCATTGAAAAACACCAACAAATTCAACAACAACCTCAACATTGAAAAACAACAACAACCTCATCATTGAAACACACCAACAAATTCAACAGCAACTTCAACATTGAAAAACACCAACAAATTCAACAACAACCTCAACATTGAAAAACAACAACAAATTCAACAACAACCTCAACATTGAAAAACAACAACAACCTCAACATTGAAAAACAACAACAAATTCAACAACAACCTCAACATTGAAAAACAACAACAACCTCAAGATTGAAAAACACCAGCAAATTCAACAACAACCTCAACAATGAAAAACACCAACAAATTCAACAACAACCTCGAAATTGAAAATAACCAACAAATTCAACAACAACCTCAACATTGAATAACAACAACAACCTCAACATTGAAAAACACCAACAAATTCAACAACAACCTCAACATTGAAAAGCAACAACAACCTCAACATTGAAAAACACCAACAAATTCAACAACAACCTCAACAATGAAAAACACCAACAAATTCAACAACAACCTCAACATTGAAAAACACCAACAAATTTAACAACAACCTCAACTTTGAAAAACAACAACAACCTCAACATGGAAAAACACCAACAAATTCAAAAACAACCTCAACATTGAAAAACAACAACGACCTCAAAATTGAAAAACACCAACAAATTCAACAACAACCTCAACATTTAATGACAACAACAACCTCAACATTGAAAAACACCAACAAATTCAACAACAACCTGAACATTGAAAAACACCAACAAATTCAACAACAACTTCAACATTGAAAAACACCAACAAATTCAACAACAACCTCAACTTTGAAAAACAACAACAACCTCAACATTGAAAAACACCAACAAATTCAACAACTTCACCATTGAAAAACACCAACAAATTCAACAACAACCTCAACATTGAAAAACACCAACAAATTTAACAACAACCTCAACTTTGAAAAACAACAACAACCTCAACATGGAAAAACACCAACAAATTCAACAACAACCTCAACATTGAAAAACAACAACAACCTCAAAATTGAAAAACACCAACAAATTCAACAACAACCTCGAAATTGAAAAACACCAACAAATTCAACAACAACCTCAACATTGAAAAACAACAACAACCTCAACATTGAAAAACACCAACAACCTCAACATTGAAAAACACCAACAAATTCAACAACTTCAACATTGAAAAACACCAACAAATTCATCAACAACCTCAACATTGAAAAACAACAACAACCTCAACATTGAAAAACACCAACAAATTCAACAACTTCAACATTGAAAAACAACAACAAATTCAACAACAACCTCAACATTGAAAAACACCAACAAATTTAACAACAACCTCAACTTTGAAAAACAACAACAACCTCAACATGGAAAAACACCAACAAATTCAACAACAACCTCAACATTGAAAAACAACAACAACCTCAAAATTGAAAAACACCAACAAATTCAACAACAACCTCAACATTTAATGACAACAACAACCTCAACATTGAAAAACACCAACAAATTCAACAACAACCTCAACATTGAAAAACACCAACAAATTCAAAAACAACTTCAACATTGAAAAACACCAACAAATTCAACAACAACCTCGACATTGAAAAACACCAACAAATTCAACAAAAACCTCAACATTGAAAAACTACAAAAACCTCAACATTGAAAACCACCAACAAATACAACAACAACCTCAACATTGAAAAACAACAACAACCTCAACATTGAAAAACACCAACAAATTCAACAACAACCTCAACATTGAAAAACAACAACAACCTCAACATTGAAAAACAACAACAACCTCAACATTGAAAAACACCAACAAATTCAACAACAACCTCAACATTGAAAAACAACAACAACCTCAACATTGAAAAGCACCAACAAATTCAACAGCACTTCAACATTGAAAAACACGAACAAATTCAACAACAACCTCGAAATTGAAAAACACCAACAAATTCAACAACAACCTCAACATTGAAAAACAACAACAACCTCAACATTGAAAAACACCAACAACCTCAACATTGAAAAACACCAACAAATTCAACAACTTCAACATTGAAAAACACCAACAAATTCATCAACAACCTCAACATTGAAAAACAACAACAACCTCAACATTGAAAAACACCAACAAATTCAACAACTTCAACATTGAAAAACACCAACAAATTCAACAACAACCTCAACATTGAAAAACACCAACAAATTTAACAACAACCTCAACTTTGAAAAACAACAACAACCTCAACATGGAAAAACACCAACAAATTCAACAACAACCTCAACATTGAAAAACAACAACAACCTCAAAATTGAAAAACACCAACAAATTCAACAACAACCTCAACATTTAATGACAACAACAACCTCAACATTGAAAAACACCAACAAATTCAACAACAACCTCAAAATTGAAAAACACCAACAAATTCAACAACAACCTCAACATTTAAAAACAACAACAACCTCAACATTGAAAAACACCAACAAATTCAACAACAACCTCAACAATGAAAAACACCAACAAATTCAAAAACAACCTCAACATTGAATAACACCAACAAATTTAACAACAACCTCAACTTTGAAAAACAACAACAACCTCAACATGGAAAAACACCAATAAATGCAACAACAACCTCAACACTGAAAAACAACAACAACCTCAAAATTGAAAAACACCAACAAATTCAACAACAACCTCAACATTTAATGACAACAACAACCTCAACATTGAAAAACACCAACAAATTCAACAACAACCTCAACATTGAAAAACACCAACAAATTTAACAACAACCTCAACTTTGAAAAACAACAACAACCTCAACATGGAAAAACACCAACAAATTCAACAACAACCTCAACATTGAAAAACAACAACAACCTCAAAATTGAAAAACACCAACAAATTCAACAACAACCTCAACATTTAATGACAACAACAAACTCAACATTGAAAAACACCAACAAATTCAACAACAACCTCAACATTGAAAAACACCAACAAATTCAACAACAACTTCAACATTGAAAAACACCAACAAATTCAACAACAACCTCGACATTGAAAAACACCAACAAATTCAACAAAAACCTCAACATTGAAAAATGACAAAAACCTCAACATTGAAAACCACCAACAAATACAACAACAACCTCAACATTGAAAAACAACAACAACCTCAACATTGAAAAACACCAACAAATTCATCAACAACCTCAACATTGAAAAACAACAACAACCTCAACATTGAAAAACAACAACAACCTCAACATTGAAAAACACCAACAAATTCAACAACAACCTCGAAATTGAAATACACCAACAAATTCAACAACAACCTCAACATTGAAAAACAACAACAACCTCAACATTGAAAAACACCAACAACCTCAACATTGAAAAACACCAACAAATTCAACAACTTCAACATTGAAAAACACCAACAAATTCATCAACAACCTCAACATTGAAAAACAACAACAACCTCAACATTGAAAAACACCAACAAATTCAACAACTTCAACATTGAAAAACACCAACAAATTCATCAACAACCTCAACATTGAAAAACAACAACAACCTCAACATTGAAAAACACGAACAAATTCAACAACTTCAACATTGAAAAACACCAACAAATTCAACAACAACCTCAACATTGAAAAACACCAACAAATTTAACAACAACCTCAACTTTGAAAAACAACAACAACCTCAAAATTGAAAAACACCAACAAATTCAACAACAACCTCAACATTTAATGACAACAACAACCTCAACATTGAAAAACACGAACAAATTCAACAACAACCTCAACATTGAAAAACACCAACAAATTCAACAACAACTTCAACATTGAAAAACACCTACAAATTCAACAACAACCTCGACATTGAAAAACACCAACAAATTCAACAACAACCTCAACATTGAAAAACTACAAAAACCTCAACATTGAAAACCACCAACAAATACAACAACAACCTCAACATTGAAAAACAACAACAACCTCAACATTGAAAAACACCAACAAGTTCAACAACAACCTCAACATTGAAAAACAACAACAACCTCAACATTGAAAAACAACAACAACCTCAACATTGAAAAACACCAACAAATTCAACAACAACCTCAACATTGGAAAACAACAACAACCTCAACATTGAAAAGCACCAACAAATTCAACAGCACTTCAACATTGAAAAACACCAACAAATTCAACAACAACCTCGAAATTGAAAAACACCAACAAATTCAACAACAACCTCAACATTGAAAAACAACAACAACCTCAACATTGAAAAACACCAACAACCTCAACATTGAAAAACACCAACAAATTCAACAACTTCAACATTGAAAAACACCAACAAATTCATCAACAACCTCAACATTGAAAAACAACAACAACCTCAACATTGAAAAACACCAACAAATTCAACAACTTCAACATTGAAAAACACCAACAAATTCAACAACAACCTCAACATTGAAAAACACCAACAAATTTAACAACAACCTCAACATTGAAAAACAACAACAACCTCAAAATTGAAAAACACCAACAAATTCAACAACAACCTCAACATTTAATGACAACAACAAACTCAACATTGAAAAACACCAACAAATTCAACAACAACCTCAACATTGAAAAACACCAACAAATTCAACAACAACTTCAACATTGAAAAACACCAACAAATTCAACAACAACCTCGACATTGAAAAACACCAACAAATTCAACAAAAACCTCAACATTGAAAAACTACAAAAACCTCAACATTGAAAACCATCAACAAATACAACAACAACCTCAACATTGAAAAACAACAACAACCTCAACATTGAAAAACACCAACAAATTCAACAACAACCTCAACATTGAAAAACAACAACAACCTCAACATTGAAAAACAACAACAACCTCATCATTGAAAAACACCAACAAATTCAACAACAACCTCAACATTGAAAAACAACAACAACCTCATCATTGAAACACACCAACAAATTCAACAGCAACTTCAACATTGAAAAACACCAACAAATTCAACAACAACCTCAACATTGAAAAACAACAACAAATTCAACAACAACCTCAACATTGAAAAACAACAACAACCTCAACATTGAAAAACAACAACAAATTCAACAACAACCTCAACATTGAAAAACAACAACAACCTCAAGATTGAAAAACACCAGCAAATTCAACAACAACCTCAACAATGAAAAACACCAACAAATTCAACAACAACCTCGAAATTGAAAATAACCAACAAATTCAACAACAACCTCAACATTGAATAACAACAACAACCTCAACATTGAAAAACACCAACAAATTCAACAACAACCTCAACATTGAAAAGCAACAACAACCTCAACATTGAAAAACACCAACAAATTCAACAACAACCTCAACAATGAAAAACACCAACAAATTCAACAACAACCTCAACATTGAAAAACACCAACAAATTTAACAACAACCTCAACTTTGAAAAACAACAACAACCTCAACATGGAAAAACACCAACAAATTCAAAAACAACCTCAACATTGAAAAACAACAACGACCTCAAAATTGAAAAACACCAACAAATTCAACAACAACCTCAACATTTAATGACAACAACAACCTCAACATTGAAAAACACCAACAAATTCAACAACAACCTGAACATTGAAAAACACCAACAAATTCAACAACAACTTCAACATTGAAAAACACCAACAAATTCAACAACAACCTCAACTTTGAAAAACAACAACAACCTCAACATTGAAAAACACCAACAAATTCAACAACTTCACCATTGAAAAACACCAACAAATTCAACAACAACCTCAACATTGAAAAACACCAACAAATTTAACAACAACCTCAACTTTGAAAAACAACAACAACCTCAACATGGAAAAACACCAACAAATTCAACAACAACCTCAACATTGAAAAACAACAACAACCTCAAAATTGAAAAACACCAACAAATTCAACAACAACCTCGAAATTGAAAAACACCAACAAATTCAACAACAACCTCAACATTGAAAAACAACAACAACCTCAACATTGAAAAACACCAACAACCTCAACATTGAAAAACACCAACAAATTCAACAACTTCAACATTGAAAAACACCAACAAATTCATCAACAACCTCAACATTGAAAAACAACAACAACCTCAACATTGAAAAACACCAACAAATTCAACAACTTCAACATTGAAAAACAACAACAAATTCAACAACAACCTCAACATTGAAAAACACCAACAAATTTAACAACAACCTCAACTTTGAAAAACAACAACAACCTCAACATGGAAAAACACCAACAAATTCAACAACAACCTCAACATTGAAAAACAACAACAACCTCAAAATTGAAAAACACCAACAAATTCAACAACAACCTCAACATTTAATGACAACAACAACCTCAACATTGAAAAACACCAACAAATTCAACAACAACCTCAACATTGAAAAACACCAACAAATTCAAAAACAACTTCAACATTGAAAAACACCAACAAATTCAACAACAACCTCGACATTGAAAAACACCAACAAATTCAACAAAAACCTCAACATTGAAAAACTACAAAAACCTCAACATTGAAAACCACCAACAAATACAACAACAACCTCAACATTGAAAAACAACAACAACCTCAACATTGAAAAACACCAACAAATTCAACAACAACCTCAACATTGAAAAACAACAACAACCTCAACATTGAAAAACAACAACAACCTCAACATTGAAAAACACCAACAAATTCAACAACAACCTCAACATTGAAAAACAACAACAACCTCAACATTGAAAAGCACCAACAAATTCAACAGCACTTCAACATTGAAAAACACGAACAAATTCAACAACAACCTCGAAATTGAAAAACACCAACAAATTCAACAACAACCTCAACATTGAAAAACAACAACAACCTCAACATTGAAAAACACCAACAACCTCAACATTGAAAAACACCAACAAATTCAACAACTTCAACATTGAAAAACACCAACAAATTCATCAACAACCTCAACATTGAAAAACAACAACAACCTCAACATTGAAAAACACCAACAAATTCAACAACTTCAACATTGAAAAACACCAACAAATTCAACAACAACCTCAACATTGAAAAACACCAACAAATTTAACAACAACCTCAACTTTGAAAAACAACAACAACCTCAACATGGAAAAACACCAACAAATTCAACAACAACCTCAACATTGAAAAACAACAACAACCTCAAAATTGAAAAACACCAACAAATTCAACAACAACCTCAACATTTAATGACAACAACAACCTCAACATTGAAAAACACCAACAAATTCAACAACAACCTCAACATTGAAAAACACCAACAAATTCAACAACAACTTCAACATTGAAAAACACCAACAAATTCAACAACAACCTCGACATTGAAAAACACCAACAAATTCAACAAAAACCTCAACATTGAAAAATGACAAAAACCTCAACATTGAAAACCACCAACAAATACAACAACAACCTCAACATTGAAAAACAACAACAACCTCAACATTGAAAAACACCAACAAATTCAACAACAACCTCAACATTGAAAAACAACAACAACCTCAACATTGAAAAACAACAACAACCTCAACATTGAAAAACACCAACAAATTCAACAACAACCTCAACTTTGAAAAACAACAACAACCTCAAAATTGAAAAACACCAACAAATTCAACAACAACCTCAACATTTAAAAACAACAACAACCTCAACATTGAAAAACACCAACAAATTCAACAACAACCTCAACAATGAAAAACACCAACAAATTCAACAACAACCTCAACATTGAATAACACCAACAAATTTAACAACAACCTCAACTTTGAAAAACAACAACAACCTCAACATGGAAAAACACCAATAAATGCAACAACAACCTCAACACTGAAAAACAACAACAACCTCAAAATTGAAAAACACCAACAAATTCAACAACAACCTCAACATTTAATGACAACAACAACCTCAACATTGAAAAACACCAACAAATTCAACAACAACCTCAACATTGAAAAACACCAACAAATTTAACAACAACCTCAACTTTGAAAAACAACAACAACCTCAACATGGAAAAACACCAACAAATTCAACAACAACCTCAACATTGAAAAACAACAACAACCTCAAAATTGAAAAACACCAACAAATTCAACAACAACCTCAACATTTAATGACAACAACAAACTCAACATTGAAAAACACCAACAAATTCAACAACAACCTCAACATTGAAAAACACCAACAAATTCAACAACAACTTCAACATTGAAAAACACCAACAAATTCAACAACAACCTCGACATTGAAAAACACCAACAAATTCAACAAAAACCTCAACATTGAAAAATGACAAAAACCTCAACATTGAAAACCACCAACAAATACAACAACAACCTCAACATTGAAAAACAACAACAACCTCAACATTGAAAAACACCAACAAATTCATCAACAACCTCAACATTGAAAAACAACAACAACCTCAACATTGAAAAACAACAACAACCTCAACATTGAAAAACACCAAGAAATTCAACAACAACCTCAACTTTGAAAAACAACAACAACCTCAAAATTGAAAAACACCAACAAATTCAACAACAACCTCAACATTTAAAAACAACAACAACCTCAACATTGAAAAACACCAACAAATTCAACAACAACCTCAACAATGAAAAACACCAACAAATTCAACAACAACCTCAACATTGAATAACACCAACAAATTTAACAACAACCTCAACTTTGAAAAACAACAACAACCTCAACATGGAAAAACACCAATAAATGCAACAACAACCTCAACACTGAAAAACAACAACAACCTCAAAATTGAAAAACACCAACAAATTCAACAACAACCTCAACATTTAATGACAACAACAACCTCAACATTGAAAAACACCAACAAATTCAACAACAACCTCAACATTGAAAAACACCAACAAATTCAACAACAACTTCAACATTGAAAAACACCAACAAATTCAACAACAACCTCGACATTGAAAAACACCAACAAATTCAACAACAACCTCAACATCGAAAAACTACAAAAACCTCAACATTGAAAACCACCAACAAATACAACAACAACCTCAACATTGAATACAACAACAACCTCAATATTGAAAAACACCAACAAATTCAACAACAACCTCAACATTGAAAAACAACAACAACCTCAACATTGAAAAACAACAACAACCTCAACATTGAAAAACACCAACAAATTCAACAACAACCTCAACATTGAAAAACAACAACAACCTCAACATTGAAAAGCACCAACAAATTCAACAGCACTTCAACATTGAAAAACACCAACAAATTCAACAACAACCTCGAAATTGAAAAACACCAACAAATTCAACAACAACCTCAACATTGAAAAACAACAACAACCTCAACATTGAAAAACACCAACAACCTCAGCATTGAAAAACACGAACAAATTCAACAACTTCAACATTGAAAAACAACAACAAATTCAACAACAACCTCAACTTTGAAAAACAACAACAACCTCAACATGGAAAAACACCAACAAATTCAACAACAACCTCAACATTGAAAAACAACAACAACCTCAAAATTGAAAAACACCAACAAATTCAACAACAACCTCGAAATTGAAAAACACCAACAAATTCAACAACAACCTCAACATTGAAAAACAACAACAACCTCAACATTGAAAAACACCAACAACCTCAACATTGAAAAACACCAACAAATTCAACAACTTCAACATTGAAAAACACCAACAAATTCATCAACAACCTCAACATTGAAAAACAACAACAACCTCAACATTGAAAAACACCAACAACTTCAACAACTTCAACATTGAAAAACAACAACAAATTCAACAACAACCTCAACATTGAAAAACACCAACAAATTTAACAACAACCTCAACTTTGAAAAACAACAACAACCTCAACATGGAAAAACACCAACAAATTCAACAACAACCTCAACATTGAAAAACAACAACAACCTCAAAATTGAAAAACACCAACAAATTCAACAACAACCTCAACATTTAATGACAACAACAACCTCAACATTGAAAAACACCAACAAATTCAACAACAACCTCAACATTGAAAAACACCAACAAATTCAAAAACAACTTCAACATTGAAAAACACCAACAAATTCAACAACAACCTCGACATTGAAAAACACCAACAAATTCAACAAAAACCTCAACATTGAAAAACTACAAAAACCTCAACATTGAAAACCACCAACAAATACAACAACAACCTCAACATTGAAAAACAACAACAACCTCAACATTGAAAAACACCAACAAATTCAACAACAACCTCAACATTGAAAAACAACAACAACCTCAACATTGAAAAACAACAACAACCTCAACATTGAAAAACACCAACAAATTCAACAACAACCTCAACATTGAAAAACAACAACAACCTCAACATTGAAAAGCACCAACAAATTCAACAGCACTTCAACATTGAAAAACACGAACAAATTCAACAACAACCTCGAAATTGAAAAACACCAACAAATTCAACAACAACCTCAACATTGAAAAACAACAACAACCTCAACATTGAAAAACACCAACAACCTCAACATTGAAAAACACCAACAAATTCAACAACTTCAACATTGAAAAACACCAACAAATTCATCAACAACCTCAACATTGAAAAACAACAACAACCTCAACATTGAAAAACACCAACAAATTCAACAACTTCAACATTGAAAAACACCAACAAATTCAACAACAACCTCAACATTGAAAAACACCAACAAATTTAACAACAACCTCAACTTTGAAAAACAACAACAACCTCAACATGGAAAAAACACCAACAAATTCAACAACAACCTCAACATTGAAAAACAACAACAACCTCAAAATTGAAAAACACCAACAAATTCAACAACAACCTCAACATTTAATGACAACAACAACCTCAACATTGAAAAACACCAACAAATTCAACAACAACCTCAACATTGAAAAACACCAACAAATTCAACAACAACTTCAACATTGAAAAACACCAACAAATTCAACAACAACCTCGACATTGAAAAACACCAACAAATTCAACAAAAACCTCAACATTGAAAAATGACAAAAACCTCAACATTGAAAACCACCAACAAATACAACAACAACCTCAACATTGAAAAACAACAACAACCTCAACATTGAAAAACACCAACAAATTCAACAACAACCTCAACATTGAAAAACAACAACAACCTCAACATTGAAAAACAACAACAACCTCAACATTGAAAAACACCAACAAATTCAACAACAACCTCAACTTTGAAAAACAACAACAACCTCAAAATTGAAAAACACCAACAAATTCAACAACAACCTCAACATTTAAAAACAACAACAACCTCAACATTGAAAAACACCAACAAATTCAACAACAACCTCAACAATGAAAAACACCAACAAATTCAACAACAACCTCAACATTGAATAACACCAACAAATTTAACAACAACCTCAACTTTGAAAAACAACAACAACCTCAACATGGAAAAACACCAATAAATGCAACAACAACCTCAACACTGAAAAACAACAACAACCTCAAAATTGAAAAACACCAACAAATTCAACAACAACCTCAACATTTAATGGCAACAACAACCTCAACATTGAAAAACACCAACAAATTCAACAACAACCTCAACATTGAAAAACACCAACAAATTTAACAACAACCTCAACTTTGAAAAACAACAACAACCTCAACATGGAAAAACACCAACAAATTCAACAACAACCTCAACATTGAAAAACAACAACAACCTCAAAATTGAAAAACACCAACAAATTCAACAACAACCTCAACATTTAATGACAACAACAAACTCAACATTGAAAAACACCAACAAATTCAACAACAACCTCAACATTGAAAAACACCAACAAATTCAACAACAACTTCAACATTGAAAAACACCAACAAATTCAACAACAACCTCGACATTGAAAAACACCAACAAATTCAACAAAAACCTCAACATTGAAAAATGACAAAAACCTCAACATTGAAAACCACCAACAAATACAACAACAACCTCAACATTGAAAAACAACAACAACCTCAACATTGAAAAACACCAACAAATTCATCAACAACCTCAACATTGAAAAACAACAACAACCTCAACATTGAAAAACAACAACAACCTCAACATTGAAAAACACCAACAAATTCAACAACAACCTCAACTTTGAAAAACAACAACAACCTCAAAATTGAAAAACACCAACAAATTCAACAACAACCTCAACATTTAAAAACAACAACAACCTCAACATTGAAAAACACCAACAAATTCAACAACAACCTCAACAATGAAAAACACCAACAAATTCAACAACAACCTCAACATTGAATAACACCAACAAATTTAACAACAACCTCAACTTTGAAAAACAACAACAACCTCAACATGGAAAAACACCAATAAATGCAACAACAACCTCAACACTGAAAAACAACAACAACCTCAAAATTGAAAAACACCAACAAATTCAACAACAACCTCAACATTTAATGACAACAACAACCTCAACATTGAAAAACACCAACAAATTCAACAACAACCTCAACATTGAAAAACACCAACAAATTCAACAACAACTTCAACATTGAAAAACACCAACAAATTCAACAACAACCTCGACATTGAAAAACACCAACAAATTCAACAACAACCTCAACATCGAAAAACTACAAAAACCTCAACATTGAAAACCACCAACAAATACAACAACAACCTCAACATTGAAAACAACAACAACCTCAATATTGAAAAACACCAACAAATTCAACAACAACCTCAACATTGAAAAAACAACAACAACCTCAACATTGAAAAACAACAACAACCTCAACATTGAAAAACACCAACAAATTCAACAACAACCTCAACATTGAAAAACAACAACAACCTCAACATTGAAAAGCACCAACAAATTCAACAGCACTTCAACATTGAAAAACACCAACAAATTCAACAACAACCTCGAAATTGAAAAAACACCAACAAATTCAACAACAACCTCAACATTGAAAAACAACAACAACCTCAACATTGAAAAACACCAACAACCTCAGCATTGAAAAACACGAACAAATTCAACAACTTCAACATTGAAAAACAACAACAAATTCAACAACAACCTCAACATTGAAAAACACCAACAAATTTAACAACAACCTCAACTTTGAAAAACAACAACAACCTCAACATGGAAAAACACCAACAAATTCAACAACAACCTCAACATTGAAAAACAACAACAACCTCAAAATTGAAAAACACCAACAAATTCAACAACAACCTCAACATTTAATGACAACAACAACCTCAACATTGAAAAACACCAACAAATTCAACAACAACCTCAACATTGAAAAACACCAACAAATTCAAAAACAACTTCAACATTGAAAAACACCAACAAATTCAACAACAACCTCAACATTGAAAAAACAACAACAACCTCAAAATTGAAAAACACCAACAAATTCAACAACAACCTCAACATTTAATGACAACAACAACCTCAACATTGAAAAACACCAACAAATTCAACAACAACCTCAACATTGAAAAACACCAACAAATTCAACAACAACTTCAACATTGAAAAACACCAACAAATTCAACAACAACCTCGACATTGAAAAACACCAACAAATTCAACAACAACCTCAACATTGAAAAACTACAAAAACCTCAACATTGAAAAACCACCAACAAATACAACAACAACCTCAACATTGAAAACAACAACAACCTCAATATTGAAAAACACCAACAAATTCAACAACAACCTCAACATTGAAAAACAACAACAACCTCAACATTGAAAAAACAACAACAACCTCAACATTGAAAAACACCAACAAATTCAACAACAACCTCAACATTGAAAAACAACAACAACCTCAACATTGAAAAGCACCAACAAATTCAACAGCACTTCAACATTGAAAAAACACCAACAAATTCAACAACAACCTCGACATTGAAAAACACCAACAAATTCAACAACAACCTCAACATTGAAAAACTACAAAAACCTCAACATTGAAAACCACCAACAAATACAACAACAACCTCAACATTGAAAAAACAACAACAACCTCAAACATTGAAAAACACCAACAAGTTCAACAACAACCTCAACATTGAAAAACAACAACAACCTCAACATTGAAAAACAACAACAACCTCAACATTGAAAAACACCAACAAATTCAACAACAACCTCAACATTGGAAAACAACAACAACCTCAACATTGAAAAGCACCAACAAATTCAACAGCACTTCAACATTGAAAAACACCAACAAATTCAACAACAACCTCGAAATTGAAAAACACCAACAAATTCAACAACAACCTCAACATTGAAAAACAACAACAACCTCAACATTGAAAAACACCAACAACCTCAACATTGAAAAACACCAACAAATTCAACAACTTCAACATTGAAAAACACCAACAAATTCATCAACAACCTCAACATTGAAAAACAACAACAACCTCAACATTGAAAAACACCAACAAATTCAACAACTTCAACATTGAAAAACACCAACAAATTCAACAACAACCTCAACATTGAAAAACACCAACAAATTTAACAACAACCTCAACATTGAAAAAACAACAACAACCTCAAAATTGAAAAACACCAACAAATTCAACAACAACCTCAACATTTAATGACAACAACAACCTCAACATTGAAAAAACACCAACAAATTCAACAACAACCTCAACATTGAAAAACACCAACAAATTCAACAACAACTTCAACATTGAAAAACACCAACAAATTCAACAACAACCTCGACATTGAAAAACACCAACAAATTCAACAAAAACCTCAACATTGAAAAACTACAAAAACCTGAACATTGAAAACCATCAACAAATACAACAACAACCTCAACATTGAAAAACAACAACAACCTCAACATTGAAAAACACCAACAAATTCAACAACAACCTCAACATTGAAAAACAACAACAACCTCAACATTGAAAAACAACAACAACCTCATCATTGAAAAACACCAACAAATTCAACAGCAACTTCAACATTGAAAAACACCAACAAATTCAACAACAACCTCAACATTGAAAAACAACAACAAATTCAACAACAACCTCAACATTGAAAAACAACAACAACCTCAACATTGAAAAACAACAACAAATTCAACAACAACCTCAACATTGAAAAACAACAACAACCTCAAGATTGAAAAACACCAGCAAATTCAACAACAACCTCAACAATGAAAAACACCAACAAATTCAACAACAACCTCGAAATTGAAAATAACCAACAAATTCAACAACAACCTCAACATTGAATAACAACAACAACCTCAACATTGAAAAACACCAACAAATTCAACAACAACCTCAACATTGAAAAGCAACAACAACCTCAACATTGAAAAACACCAACAAATTCAACAACAACCTCAACAATGAAAAACACCAACAAATTCAACAACAACCTCAACATTGAAAAACACCAACAAATTTAACAACAACCTCAACTTTGAAAAACAACAACAACCTCAACATGGAAAAACACCAACAAATTCAAAAAACAACCTCAACATTGAAAAACAACAACGACCTCAAAATTGAAAAACACCAACAAATTCAACAACAACCTCAACATTTAATGACAACAACAACCTCAACATTGAAAAACACCAACAAATTCAACAACAACCTGAACATTGAAAAACACCAACAAATTCAACAACAACTTCAACATTGAAAAACACCAACAAATTCAACAACAACCTCAACTTTGAAAAACAACAACAACCTCAACATTGAAAAACACCAACAAATTCAACAACTTCACCATTGAAAAACACCAACAAATTCAACAACAACCTCAACATTGAAAAACACCAACAAATTTAACAACAACCTCAACTTTGAAAAACAACAACAACCTCAACATGGAAAAACACCAACAAATTCAACAACAACCTCAACATTGAAAAACAACAACAACCTCAAAATTGAAAAACACCAACAAATTCAACAACAACCTCGAAATTGAAAAACACCAACAAATTCAACAACAACCTCAACATTGAAAAACAACAACAACCTCAACATTGAAAAACACCAACAACCTCAACATTGAAAAACACCAACAAATTCAACAACTTCAACATTGAAAAACACCAACAAATTCATCAACAACCTCAACATTGAAAAACAACAACAACCTCAACATTGAAAAACACCAACAAATTCAACAACTTCAACATTGAAAAACAACAACAAATTCAACAACAACCTCAACATTGAAAAACACCAACAAATTTAACAACAACCTCAACTTTGAAAAACAACAACAACCTCAACATGGAAAAACACCAACAAATTCAACAACAACCTCAACATTGAAAAACAACAACAACCTCAAAATTGAAAAACACCAACAAATTCAACAACAACCTCAACATTTAATGACAACAACAACCTCAACATTGAAAAACACCAACAAATTCAACAACAACCTCAACATTGAAAAACACCAACAAATTCAACAAAAACCTCAACATTGAAAAATGACAAAAACCTCAACATTGAAAACCACCAACAAATACAACAACAACCTCAACATTGAAAAACAACAACAACCTCAACATTGAAAAACACCAACAAATTCATCAACAACCTCAACATTGAAAAACAACAACAACCTCAACATTGAAAAACAACAACAACCTCAACATTGAAAAACACCAACAAATTCAACAACAACCTCAACTTTGAAAAACAACAACAACCTCAAAATTGAAAAACACCAACAAATTCAACAACAACCTCAACATTTAAAAACAACAACAACCTCAACATTGAAAAACACCAACAAATTCAACAACAACCTCAACAATGAAAAACACCAACAAATTCAACAACAACCTCAACATTGAATAACACCAACAAATTTAACAACAACCTCAACTTTGAAAAACAACAACAACCTCAACATGGAAAAACACCAATAAATGCAACAACAACCTCAACACTGAAAAACAACAACAACCTCAAAATTGAAAAACACCAACAAATTCAACAACAACCTCAACATTTAATGACAACAACAACCTCAACATTGAAAAACACCAACAAATTCAACAACAACCTCAACATTGAAAAACACCAACAAATTCAACAACAACTTCAACATTGAAAAACACCAACAAATTCAACAACAACCTCGACATTGAAAAACACCAACAAATTCAACAACAACCTCAACATCGAAAAACTACAAAAACCTCAACATTGAAAACCACCAACAAATACAACAACAACCTCAACATTGAAAACAACAACAACCTCAATATTGAAAAACACCAACAAATTCAACAACAACCTCAACATTGAAAAACAACAACAACCTCAACATTGAAAAACAACAACAACCTCAACATTGAAAAACACCAACAAATTCAACAACAACCTCAACATTGAAAAACAACAACAACCTCAACATTGAAAAGCACCAACAAATTCAACAGCACTTCAACATTGAAAAACACCAACAAATTCAACAACAACCTCGAAATTGAAAAACACCAACAAATTCAACAACAACCTCAACATTGAAAAACAACAACAACCTCAACATTGAAAAACACCAACAACCTCAGCATTGAAAAACACGAACAAATTCAACAACTTCAACATTGAAAAACAACAACAAATTCAACAACAACCTCAACATTGAAAAACACCAACAAATTTAACAACAACCTCAACTTTGAAAAACAACAACAACGTCAACATGGAAAAACA
The DNA here is from genome assembly GCA_026770705.1 of Isurus oxyrinchus. Classification (NCBI taxonomy): domain Eukaryota; kingdom Metazoa; phylum Chordata; class Chondrichthyes; order Lamniformes; family Lamnidae; genus Isurus; species Isurus oxyrinchus. Next base: position 151,666 of record JANJGN010000980.1, read on the forward strand.
CCAACAAATTCAACAACAACCTCAACATTGAAAAACAACAACAACCTCAAAATTGAAAAACACCAACAAATTCAACAACAACCTCAACATTTAATGACAACAACAACCTCAACATTGAAAAACACCAACAAATTCAACAACAACCTCAACATTGAAAAACACCAACAAATTCAAAAACAACTTCAACATTGAAAAACACCAACAAATTCAACAACAACCTCAACATTGAAAAACAACAACAACCTCAAAATTGAAAAACACCAACAAATTCAACAACAACCTCAACATTGAAAAACACCAACAAATTCAACAACAACCTCAACATTGAAAAACACCAACAAATTCAACAAGAACTTCAACATTGAAAAACACCAACAAATTCAACAACAACCTCGACATTGAAAAACACCAACAAATTCAACAACAACCTCAACATTGAAAAACTACAAAAACCTCAACATTGAAAACCACCAACAAATACAACAACAACCTCAACATTGAAAACAACAACAACCTCAATATTGAAAAACACCAACAAATTCAACAACAACCTCAACATTGAAAAACAACAACAACCTCAACATTGAAAAACAACAACAACCTCAACATTGAAAAACACCAACAAATTCAACAACAACCTCAACATTGAAAAACAACAACAACCTCAACATTGAAAAGCACCAACAAATTCAACAGCACTTCAACATTGAAAAACACCAACAAATTCAACAACAACCTCGACATTGAAAAACACCAACAAATTCAACAACAACCTCAACATTGAAAAACTACAAAAACCTCAACATTGAAAACCACCAACAAATACAACAACAACCTCAACATTGAAAAACAACAACAACCTCAACATTGAAAAACACCAACAAGTTCAACAACAACCTCAACATTGAAAAACAACAACAACCTCAACATTGAAAAACAACAACAACCTCAACATTGAAAAACACCAACAAATTCAACAACAACCTCAACATTGGAAAACAACAACAACCTCAACATTGAAAAGCACCAACAAATTCAACAGCACTTCAACATTGAAAAACACCAACAAATTCAACAACAACCTCGAAATTGAAAAACACCAACAAATTCAACAACAACCTCAACATTGAAAAACAACAACAACCTCAACATTGAAAAACACCAACAACCTCAACATTGAAAAACACCAACAAATTCAACAACTTCAACATTGAAAAACACCAACAAATTCATCAACAACCTCAACATTGAAAAACAACAACAACCTCAACATTGAAAAACACCAACAAATTCAACAACTTCAACATTGAAAAACACCAACAAATTCAACAACAACCTCAACATTGAAAAACACCAACAAATTTAACAACAACCTCAACATTGAAAAACAACAACAACCTCAAAATTGAAAAACACCAACAAATTCAACAACAACCTCAACATTTAATGACAACAACAACCTCAACATTGAAAAACACCAACAAATTCAACAACAACCTCAACATTGAAAAACACCAACAAATTCAACAACAACTTCAACATTGAAAAACACCAACAAATTCAACAACAACCTCGACATTGAAAAACACCAACAAATTCAACAAAAACCTCAACATTGAAAAACTACAAAAACCTCAACATTGAAAACCATCAACAAATACAACAACAACCTCAACATTGAAAAACAACAACAACCTCAACATTGAAAAACACCAACAAATTCAACAACAACCTCAACATTGAAAAACAACAACAACCTCAACATTGAAAAACAACAACAACCTCATCATTGAAAAACACCAACAAATTCAACAACAACCTCAACATTGAAAAACAACAACAACCTCATCATTGAAACACACCAACAAATTCAACAGCAACTTCAACATTGAAAAACACCAACAAATTCAACAACAACCTCAACATTGAAAAACAACAACAAATTCAACAACAACCTCAACATTGAAAAACAACAACAACCTCAACATTGAAAAACAACAACAAATTCAACAACAACCTCAACATTGAAAAACAACAACAACCTCAAGATTGAAAAACACCAGCAAATTCAACAACAACCTCAACAATGAAAAACACCAACAAATTCAACAATAACCTCGAAATTGAAAATAACCAACAAATTCAACAACAACCTCAACATTGAATAACAACAACAACCTCAACATTGAAAAACACCAACAAATTCAACAACAACCTCAACATTGAAAAGCAACAACAACCTCAACATTGAAAAACACCAACAAATTCAACAACAACCTCAACAATGAAAAACACCAACAAATTCAACAACAACCTCAACATTGAAAAACACCAACAAATTTAACAACAACCTCAACTTTGAAAAACAACAACAACCTCAACATGGAAAAACACCAACAAATTCAAAAACAACCTCAACATTGAAAAACAACAACGACCTCAAAATTGAAAAACACCAACAAATTCAACAACAACCTCAACATTTAATGACAACAACAACCTCAACATTGAAAAACACCAACAAATTCAACAACAACCTGAACATTGAAAAACACCAACAAATTCAACAACAACTTCAACATTGAAAAACACCAACAAATTCAACAACAACCTCAACTTTGAAAAACAACAACAACCTCAACATTGAAAAACACCAACAAATTCAACAACTTCACCATTGAAAAACACCAACAAATTCAACAACAACCTCAACATTGAAAAACACCAACAAATTTAACAACAACCTCAACTTTGAAAAACAACAACAACCTCAACATTGAAAAACACCAACAAATTTAACAACAACCTCAACATTGAAAAACAACAACAACCTCAACATTGAAAAACACCAACAAATTTAACAACAACCTCAACTTTGAAAAACAACAACAACCTCAACATTGAAAAACACCAACAAATTTAACAACAACCTCAACATTGAAAAACAACAACAACCTCAAAATTGAAAAACACCAACAAATTCAACAACAACCTCAACATTTAATGACAACAACAACCTCAACATTGAAAAACACCAACAAATTCAACAACAACCTCAACATTGAAAAACACCAACAAATTCAACAACAACTTCAACATTGAAAAACACCAACAAATTCAACAACAACCTCGACATTGAAAAACACCAACAAATTCAACAAAAACCTCAACATTGAAAAACTACAAAAACCTCAACATTGAAAACCATCAACAAATACAACAACAACCTCAACATTGAAAAACAACAACAACCTCAACATTGAAAAACACCAACAAATTCAACAACAACCTCAACATTGAAAAACAACAACAACCTCAACATTGAAAAACAACAACAACCTCATCATTGAAAAACACCAACAAATTCAACAACAACCTCAACATTGAAAAACAACAACAACCTCATCATTGAAACACACCAACAAATTCAACAGCAACTTCAACATTGAAAAACACCAACAAATTCAACAACAACCTCAACATTGAAAAACAACAACAAATTCAACAACAACCTCAACATTGAAAAACAACAACAACCTCAACATTGAAAAACAACAACAAATTCAACAACAACCTCAACATTGAAAAACAACAACAACCTCAAGATTGAAAAACACCAGCAAATTCAACAACAACCTCAACAATGAAAAACACCAACAAATTCAACAATAACCTCGAAATTGAAAATAACCAACAAATTCAACAACAACCTCAACATTGAATAACAACAACAACCTCAACATTGAAAAACACCAACAAATTCAACAACAACCTCAACATTGAAAAGCAACAACAACCTCAACATTGAAAAACACCAACAAATTCAACAACAACCTCAACAATGAAAAACACCAACAAATTCAACAACAACCTCAACATTGAAAAACACCAACAAATTTAACAACAACCTCAACTTTGAAAAACAACAACAACCTCAACATGGAAAAACACCAACAAATTCAAAAACAACCTCAACATTGAAAAACAACAACGACCTCAAAATTGAAAAACACCAACAAATTCAACAACAACCTCAACATTTAATGACAACAACAACCTCAACATTGAAAAACACCAACAAATTCAACAACAACCTGAACATTGAAAAACACCAACAAATTCAACAACAACTTCAACATTGAAAAACACCAACAAATTCAACAACAACCTCAACTTTGAAAAACAACAACAACCTCAACATTGAAAAACACCAACAAATTCAACAACTTCACCATTGAAAAACACCAACAAATTCAACAACAACCTCAACATTGAAAAACACCAACAAATTTAACAACAACCTCAACTTTGAAAAACAACAACAACCTCAACATGGAAAAACACCAACAAATTCAACAACAACCTCAACATTGAAAAACAACAACAACCTCAAAATTGAAAAACACCAACAAATTCAACAACAACCTCGAAATTGAAAAACACCAACAAATTCAACAACAACCTCAACATTGAAAAACAACAACAACCTCAACATTGAAAAACACCAACAACCTCAACATTGAAAAACACCAACAAATTCAACAACTTCAACATTGAAAAACACCAACAAATTCATCAACAACCTCAACATTGAAAAACAACAACAACCTCAACATTGAAAAACACCAACAAATTCAACAACTTCAACATTGAAAAACAACAACAAATTCAACAACAACCTCAACATTGAAAAACACCAACAAATTTAACAACAACCTCAACTTTGAAAAACAACAACAACCTCAACATGGAAAAACACCAACAAATTCAACAACAACCTCAACATTGAAAAACAACAACAACCTCAAAATTGAAAAACACCAACAAATTCAACAACAACCTCAACATTTAATGACAACAACAACCTCAACATTGAAAAACACCAACAAATTCAACAACAACCTCAACATTGAAAAACACCAACAAATTCAAAAACAACTTCAACATTGAAAAACACCAACAAATTCAACAACAACCTCGACATTGAAAAACACCAACAAATTCAACAAAAACCTCAACATTGAAAAACTACAAAAACCTCAACATTGAAAACCACCAACAAATACAACAACAACCTCAACATTGAAAAACAACAACAACCTCAACATTGAAAAACACCAACAAATTCAACAACAACCTCAACATTGAAAAACAACAACAACCTCAACATTGAAAAACAACAACAACCTCAACATTGAAAAACACCAACAAATTCAACAACAACCTCAACATTGAAAAACAACAACAACCTCAACATTGAAAAGCACCAACAAATTCAACAGCACTTCAACATTGAAAAACACGAACAAATTCAACAACAACCTCGAAATTGAAAAACACCAACAAATTCAACAACAACCTCAACATTGAAAAACAACAACAACCTCAACATTGAAAAACACCAACAACCTCAACATTGAAAAACACCAACAAATTCAACAACTTCAACATTGAAAAACACCAACAAATTCATCAACAACCTCAACATTGAAAAACAACAACAACCTCAACATTGAAAAACACCAACAAATTCAACAACTTCAACATTGAAAAACACCAACAAATTCAACAACAACCTCAACATTGAAAAACACCAACAAATTTAACAACAACCTCAACTTTGAAAAACAACAACAACCTCAACATGGAAAAACACCAACAAATTCAACAACAACCTCAACATTGAAAAACAACAACAACCTCAAAATTGAAAAACACCAACAAATTCAACAACAACCTCAACATTTAATGACAACAACAACCTCAATATTGAAAAACACCAACAAATTCAACAACAACCTCAACATTGAAAAACACCAACAAATTCAACAACAACTTCAACATTGAAAAACACCAACAAATTCAACAACAACCTCGACATTGAAAAACACCAACAAATTCAACAAAAACCTCAACATTGAAAAATGACAAAAACCTCAACATTGAAAAACACCAACAAATTCAACAACAACCTCAACATTTAAAAACAACAACAACCTCAACATTGAAAAACACCAACAAATTCAACAACAACCTCAACAATGAAAAACACCAACAAATTCAACAACAACCTCAACATTGAATAACACCAACAAATTTAACAACAACCTCAACTTTGAAAAACAACAACAACCTCAACATGGAAAAACACCAATAAATGCAACAACAACCTCAACACTGAAAAACAACAACAACCTCAAAATTGAAAAACACCAACAAATTCAACAACAACCTCAACATTTAATGACAACAACAACCTCAACATTGAAAAACACCAACAAATTCAACAACAACCTCAACATTGAAAAACACCAACAAATTTAACAACAACCTCAACTTTGAAAAACAACAACAACCTCAACATGGAAAAACACCAACAAATTCAACAACAACCTCAACATTGAAAAACAACAACAACCTCAAAATTGAAAAACACCAACAAATTCAACAACAACCTCAACATTTAATGACAACAACAAACTCAACATTGAAAAACACCAACAAATTCAACAACAACCTCAACATTGAAAAACACCAACAAATTCAACAACAACTTCAACATTGAAAAACACCAACAAATTCAACAACAACCTCGACATTGAAAAACACCAACAAATTCAACAAAAACCTCAACATTGAAAAATGACAAAAACCTCAACATTGAAAAACAACAACAACCTCAACATTGAAAAACACCAACAAATTCATCAACAACCTCAACATTGAAAAACAACAACAACCTCAACATTGAAAAACAACAACAACCTCAACATTGAAAAACACCAACAAATTCAACAACAACCTCAACTTTGAAAAACAACAACAACCTCAAAATTGAAAAACACCAACAAATTCAACAACAACCTCAACATTTAAAAACAACAACAACCTCAACATTGAAAAACACCAACAAATTCAACAACAACCTCAACAATGAAAAACACCAACAAATTCAACAACAACCTCAACATTGAATAACACCAACAAATTTAACAACAACCTCAACTTTGAAAAACAACAACAACCTCAACATGGAAAAACACCAATAAATGCAACAACAACCTCAACACTGAAAAACAACAACAACCTCAAAATTGAAAAACACCAACAAATTCAACAACAACCTCAACATTTAATGACAACAACAACCTCAACATTGAAAAACACCAACAAATTCAACAACAACCTCAACATTGAAAAACACCAACAAATTCAACAACAACTTCAACATTGAAAAACACCAACAAATTCAACAACAACCTCGACATTGAAAAACACCAACAAATTCAACAACAACCTCAACATCGAAAAACTACAAAAACCTCAACATTGAAAACCACCAACAAATACAACAACAACCTCAACATTGAAAACAACAACAACCTCAATATTGAAAAACACCAACAAATTCAACAACAACCTCAACATTGAAAAACAACAACAACCTCAACATTGAAAAACAACAACAACCTCAACATTGAAAAACACCAACAAATTCAACAACAACCTCAACATTGAAAAACAACAACAACCTCAACATTGAAAAGCACCAACAAATTCAACAGCACTTCAACATTGAAAAACACCAACAAATTCAACAACAACCTCGAAATTGAAAAACACCAACAAATTCAACAACAACCTCAACATTGAAAAACAACAACAACCTCAACATTGAAAAACACCAACAACCTCAGCATTGAAAAACACGAACAAATTCAACAACTTCAACATTGAAAAACAACAACAAATTCAACAACAACCTCAACATTGAAAAACACCAACAAATTTAACAACAACCTCAACTTTGAAAAACAACAACAACCTCAACATGGAAAAACACCAACAAATTCAACAACAACCTCAACATTGAAAAACAACAACAACCTCAAAATTGAAAAACACCAACAAATTCAACAACAACCTCAACATTTAATGACAACAACAACCTCAACATTGAAAAACACCAACAAATTCAACAACAACCTCAACATTGAAAAACACCAACAAATTCAAAAACAACTTCAACATTGAAAAACACCAACAAATTCAACAACAACCTCAACATTGAAAAACAACAACAACCTCAAAATTGAAAAACACCAACAAATTCAACAACAACCTCAACATTTAATGACAACAACAACCTCAACATTGAAAAACACCAACAAATTCAACAACAACCTCAACATTGAAAAACACCAACAAATTCAACAACAACTTCAACATTGAAAAACACCAACAAATTCAACAACAACCTCGACATTGAAAAACACCAACAAATTCAACAACAACCTCAACATTGAAAAACTACAAAAACCTCAACATTGAAAACCACCAACAAATACAACAACAACCTCAACATTGAAAACAACAACAACCTCAATATTGAAAAACACCAACAAATTCAACAACAACCTCAACATTGAAAAACAACAACAACCTCAACATTGAAAAACAACAACAACCTCAACATTGAAAAACACCAACAAATTCAACAACAACCTCAACATTGAAAAACAACAACAACCTCAACATTGAAAAGCACCAACAAATTCAACAGCACTTCAACATTGAAAAACACCAACAAATTCAACAAAAACTCGAAATTGAAAAACACCAACAAATTCAACAACAACCTCAACATTGAAAAACAACAACAACCTCAACATTGAAAAACACCAACAACCTCAACATTGAAAAACACCAACAAATTCAACAACTTCAACATTGAAAAACACCAACAAATTCATCAACAACCTCAACATTGAAAAACAACAACAACCTCAACATTGAAAAACACCAACAAATTCAACAACTTCAACATTGAAAAACAACAACAAATTCAACAACAACCTCAACATTGAAAAACACCAACAAATTTAACAACAACCTCAACTTTGAAAAACAACAACAACCTCAACATGGAAAAACACCAACAAATTCAACAACAACCTCAACATTGAAAAACAACAACAACCTCAAAATTGAAAAACACCAACAAATTCAACAACAACCTCAACATTTAATGACAACAACAACCTCAACATTGAAAAACACCAACAAATTCAACAACAACCTCAACATTGAAAAACACCAACAAATTCAAAAACAACTTCAACATTGAAAAACACCAACAAATTCAACAACAACCTCGACATTGAAAAACACCAACAAATTCAACAAAAACCTCAACATTGAAAAACTACAAAAACCTCAACATTGAAAACCACCAACAAATACAACAACAACCTCAACATTGAAAAACAACAACAACCTCAACATTGAAAAACACCAACAAATTCAACAACAACCTCAACATTGAAAAACAACAACAACCTCAACATTGAAAAACAACAACAACCTCAACATTGAAAAACACCAACAAATTCAACAACAACCTCAACATTGAAAAACAACAACAACCTCAACATTGAAAAGCACCAACAAATTCAACAGCACTTCAACATTGAAAAACACCAACAAATACAACAACAACCTCGAAATTGAAAAACACCAACAAATTCAACAACAACCTCAACATTGAAAAACAACAACAACCTCAACATTGAAAAACACCAACAACCTCAACATTGAAAAACACCAACAAATTCAACAACTTCAACATTGAAAAACACCAACAAATTCATCAACAACCTCAACATTGAAAAACAACAACAACCTCAACATTGAAAAACACCAACAAATTCAACAACTTCAACATTGAAAAACACCAACAAATTCAACAACAACCTCAACATTGAAAAACACCAACAAATTTAACAACAACCTCAACTTTGAAAAACAACAACAACCTCAACATGGAAAAACACCAACAAATTCAACAACAACCTCAACATTGAAAAACAACAACAACCTCAAAATTGAAAAACACCAACAAATTCAACAACAACCTCAACATTTAATGACAACAACAACCTCAACATTGAAAAACACCAACAAATTCAACAACAACCTCAACATTGAAAAACTCCAACAAATTCAACAACAACTTCAACATTGAAAAACACCAACAAATTCAACAACAACCTCGACATTGAAAAACACCAACAAATTCAACAAAAACCTCAACATTGAAAAACTACAAAAACCTCAACATTGAAAACCACCAACAAATACAACAACAACCTCAACATTGAAAAACAACAACAACCTCAACATTGAAAAACACCAACAAATTCAACAACAACCTCAAAATTGAAAAACACCAACAAATTCAACAACAACCTCAACATTTAATGACAACAACAACCTCAACATTGAAAAACACCAACAAATTCAACAACAACCTCAACATTGAAAAACTCCAACAAATTCAACAACAACTTCAACATTGAAAAACACCAACAAATTCAACAACAACCTCGACATTGAAAAACACCAACAAATTCAACAAAAACCTCAACATTGAAAAACTACAAAAACCTCAACATTGAAAACCACCAACAAATACAACAACAACCTCAACATTGAAAAACAACAACAACCTCAACATTGAAAAACACCAACAAATTCAACAACAACCTCAACATTGAAAAACAACAACAACCTCAACATTGAAAAACACCAACAAATTCAACAACAACCTCAACATTTAATGACAACAACAACCTCAACATTGAAAAACACCAACAAATTCAACAACAACCTCAACATTGAAAAACACCAACAAATTCAACAACAACTTCAACATTGAAAAACACCAACAAATTCAACAACAACCTCGACATTGAAAAACACCAACAAATTCAACAAAAACCTCAACATTGAAAAATGACCAAAACCTCAACATTGAAAACCACCAACAAATACAACAACAACCTCAACATTGAAAAACAACAACAACCTCAACATTGAAAAACACCAACAAATTCAACAACAACCTCATCATTGAAAAACAACAACAACCTCAACATTGAAAAACAACAACAACCTCAACATTGAAAAACACCAACAAATTCAACAACAACCTCAACATTTAAAAACAACAACAACCTCAACATTGAAAAACACCAACAAATTCAACAACAACCTCAACAATGAAAAACACCAACAAATTCAACAACAACCTCAACATTGAAAAACACCAACAAATTTAACAACAACCTCAACTTTGAAAAACAACAACAACCTCAACATGGAAAAACACCAACAAATGCAACAACAACCTCAACACTGAAAAACAACAACAACCTCAAAATTGAAAAACACCAACAAATTCAACAACAACCTCAACATTTAATGACAACAACAACCTCAACATTGAAAAACACCAACAAATTCAACAACAACCTCAACATTGAAAAACACCAACAAATTCAACAACAACTTCAACATTGAAAAACACCAACAAATTCAACAACAACCTCGACATTGAAAAACACCAACAAATTCAACAACAACCTCAACATTGAAAAACTACAAAAACCTCAACATTGAAAACCACCAACAAATACAACAACAACCTCAACATTGAAAACAACAACAACCTCAATATTGAAAAACACCAACAAATTCAACAACAACCTCAACATTGAAAAACAACAACAACCTCAACATTGAAAAACAACAACAACCTCAACATTGAAAAACACCAACAAATTCAACAACAACCTCAACATTGAAAAACAACAACAACCTCAACATTGAACAGCACCAACAAATTCAACAGCACTTCAACATTGAAAAACACCAACAAATTCAACAACAACCTCGAAATTGAAAAACACCAACAAATTCAACAACAACCTCAACATTGAAAAACAACAACAACCTCAACATTGAAAAACACCAACAACCTCAACATTAAAAAACACCAACAAATTCAACAACTTCAACATTGAAAAACACCAACAAATTCATCAACAACCTCAACATTGAAAAACAACAACAACCTCAACATTGAAAAACACCAACAAATTCAACAACTTCAACATTGAAAAACAACAACAAATTCAACAACAACCTCAACATTGAAAAACACCAACAAATTTAACAACAACCTCAACTTTGAAAAACAACAACAACCTCAACATGGAAAAACACCAACAAATTCAACAACAACCTCAACATTGAAAAACAACAACAACCTCAAAATTGAAAAACACCAACAAATTCAACAACAACCTCAACATTTAATGACAACAACAACCTCAACATTGAAAAACACCAACAAATTCAACAACAACCTCAACATTGAAAAACACCAACAAATTCAAAAACAACTTCAACATTGAAAAACACCAACAAATTCAACAACAACCTCGACATTGAAAAACCCAACAAATTCAACAAAAACCTCAACATTGAAAAACTACAAAAACCTCAACATTGAAAACCACCAACAAATACAACAACAACCTCAACATTGAAAAACAACAACAACCTCAACATTGAAAAACACCAACAAATTCAACAACAACCTCAACATTGAAAAACAACAACAACCTCAACATTGAAAAACAACAACAACCTCAACATTGAAAAACACCAACAAATTCAACAACAACCTCAACATTGAAAAACAACAACAACCTCAACATTGAAAAGCACCAACAAATTCAACAGCACTTCAACATTGAAAAACACCAACAAATTCAACAACAACCTCGAAATTGAAAAACACCAACAAATTCAACAACAACCTCAACATTGAAAAACAACAACAACCTCAACATTGAAAAACACCAACAACCTCAACATTGAAAAACACCAACAAATTCAACAACTTCAACATTGAAAAACACCAACAAATTCATCAACAACCTCAACATTGAAAAACAACAACAACCTCAACATTGAAAAACACCAACAAATTCAACAACTTCAACATTGAAAAACACCAACAAATTCAACAACAACCTCAACATTGAAAAACACCAACAAATTTAACAACAACCTCAACTTTGAAAAACAACAACAACCTCAACATGGAAAAACACCAACAAATTCAACAACAACCTCAACATTGAAAAACAACAACAACCTCAAAATTGAAAAACACCAACAAATTCAACAACAACCTCAACATTTAATGACAACAACAACCTCAACATTGAAAAACACCAACAAATTCAACAACAACCTCAACATTGAAAAACACCAACAAATTCAACAACAACCTCAACATTGAAAAACAACAACAACCTCATCATTGAAACACACCAACAAATTCAACAGCAACTTCAACATTGAAAAACACCAACAAATTCAACAACAACCTCAACATTGAAAAACAACAACAAATTCAACAACAACCTCAACATTGAAAAACAACAACAACCTCAACATTGAAAAACAACAACAAATTCAACAACAACCTCAACATTGAAAAACAACAACAACCTCAAGATTGAAAAACACCAGCAAATTCAACAACAACCTCAACAATGAAAAACACCAACAAATTCAACAACAACCTCGAAATTGAAAATAACCAACAAATTCAACAACAACCTCAACATTGAAAAACAACAACAACCTCAACATTGAAAAACACCAACAAACTCAACAACAACCTCAACATTGAAAAGCAACAACAACCTCAACATTGAAAAACACCAACAAATTCAACAACAACCTCAACAATGAAAAACACCAACAAATTCAACAACAACCTCAACATTGAAAAACACCAACAAATTTAACAACAACCTCAACTTTGAAAAACAACAACAACCTCAACATGGAAAAACACCAACAAATTCAAAAACAACCTCAACATTGAAAAACAACAACGACCTCAAAATTGAAAAACACCAGCAAATTCAACAACAACCTCAACATTTAATGACAACAACAACCTCAACATTGAAAAACACCAACAAATTCAACAACAACCTGAACATTGAAAAACACCAACAAATTCAACAACAACTTCAACATTGAAAAACACCAACAAATTCAACAACAACCTCAACTTTGAAAAACAACAACAACCTCAACATTGAAAAACACCAACAAATTCAACAACTTCACCATTGAAAAACACCAACAAATTCAACAACAACCTCAACATTGAAAAACACCAACAAATTTAACAACAACCTCAACTTTGAAAAACAACAACAACCTCAACATGGAAAAACACCAACAAATTCAACAACAACCTCAACATTGAAAAACAACAACAACCTCAAAATTGAAAAACACCAACAAATTCAACAACAACCTCAACATTTAATGACAACAACAACCTCAACATTGAAAAACACCAACAAATTCAACAACAACCTCAACATTGAAAAACACCAACAAATTCAACAACAACTTCAACATTGAAAAACACCAACAAATTCAACAACAACCTCGACATTGAAAAACACCAACAAATTCAACAACAACCTCAACTTTGAAAAACAACAACAACCTCAAAATTGAAAAACACCAACAAATTCAACAACAACCTCAACATTTAAAAACAACAACAACCTCAACATTGAAAAACACCAACAAATTCAACAACAACCTCAACAATGAAAAACACCAACAAATTCAACAACAACCTCAACATTGAAAAACACCAACAAATTTAACAACAACCTCAACTTTGAAAAACAACAACAACCTCAACATGGAAAAACACCAACAAATGCAACAACAACCTCAACATTGAAAAACAACAACAACCTCAAAATTGAAAAACACCAACAAATTCAACAACAACCTCAACATTTAATGACAACAACAACCTCAACATTGAAAAACACCAACAAATTCAACAACAACCTCAACATTGAAAAACACCAACAAATTCAACAACAACTTCAACATTGAAAAACACCAACAAATTCAACAACAACCTCGACATTGAAAAACACCAACAAATTCAACAACAACCTCAACATTGAAAAACTACAAAAACCTCAACATTGAAAACCACCAACAAATACAACAACAACCTCAACATTGAAAACAACAACAACCTCAACATTGAAAAACACCAACAAATTCAACAACAACCTCAACATTGAAAAACAACAACAACCTCAACATTGAAAAACAACAACAACCTCAACATTGAAAAACACCAACAAATTCAACAACAACCTCAACATTGAAAAACAACAACAACCTCAACATTGAAAAGCACCAACAAATTCAACAGCACTTCAACATTGAAAAACACCAACAAATTCAACAACAACCTCGAAATTGAAAAACACCAACAAATTCAACAACAACCTCAACATTGAAAAACAACAACAACCTCAACATTGAAAAACACCAACAACCTCAACATTGAAAAACACCAACAAATTCAACAACTTCAACATTGAAAAACACCAACAAATTCATCAACAACCTCAACATTGAAAAACAACAACAACCTCAACATTGAAAAACACCAACAAATTCAACAACTTCAACATTGAAAAACAACAACAAATTCAACAACAACCTCAACATTGAAAAACACCAACAAATTTAACAACAACCTCAACTTTGAAAAACAACAACAACCTCAACATGGAAAAACACCAACAAATTCAACAACAACCTCAACATTGAAAAACAACAACAACCTCAAAATTGAAAAACACCAACAAATTCAACAACAACCTCAACATTTAATGACAACAACAACCTCAACATTGAAAAACACCAACAAATTCAACAACAACCTCAACATTGAAAAACACCAACAAATTCAAAAACAACTTCAACATTGAAAAACACCAACAAATTCAACAACAACCTCGACATTGAAAAACACCAACAAATTCAACAAAAACCTCAACATTGAAAAACTACAAAAACCTCAACATTGAAAACCACCAACAAATACAACAACAACCTCAACATTGAAAAACAACAACAACCTCAACATTGAAAAACACCAACAAATTCAACAACAACCTCAACATTGAAAAACAACAACAACCTCAACATTGAAAAACAACAACAACCTCAACATTGAAAAACACCAACAAATTCAACAACAACCTCAACATTGAAAAACAACAACAACCTCAACATTGAAACACACCAACAAATTCAACAGCAACTTCAACATTGAAAAACACCAACAAATTCAACAACAACCTCGAAATTGAAAAACACCAACAAATTCAACAACAACCTCAACATTGAAAAACAACAACAACCTCAACATTGAAAAACAACAACAAATTCAACAACAACCTCAACATTGAAAAACAACAACAACCTCAAGATTGAAAAACACCAGCAAATTCAACAACAACCTCAACAATGAAAAACACCAACAAATTCAACAACAACCTCGAAATTGAAAATAACCAACAAATTCAACAACAACCTCAACATTGAAAAACAACAACAACCTCAACATTGAAAAACACCAACAAATTCAACAACAACCTCAACATTGAAAAGCAACAACAACCTCAACATTGAAAAACACCAACAAATTCAACAACAACCTCAACAATGAAAAACACCAACAAATTCAACAACAACCTCAACATTGAAAAACACCAACAAATTTAACAACAACCTCAACTTTGAAAAACAACAACAACCTCAACATGGAAAAACACCAACAAATTCAACAACAACCTCAACATTGAAAAACAACAACGACCTCAAAATTGAAAAACACCAACAAATTCAACAACAACCTCAACATTTAATGACAACAACAACCTCAACATTGAAAAACACCAACAAATTCAACAACAACCTGAAGATTGAAAAACACCAACAAATTCAACAACAACTTCAACATTGAAAAACACCAACAAATTCAACAACAACCTCAACATTGAAAAACAACAACAACCTCAACATTGAAAAACACCAACAAATTCAACAACTTCAACATTGAAAAACACCAACAAATTCAACAACAACCTCAACATTGAAAAACACCAACAAATTTAACAACAACCTCAACTTTGAAAAACAACAACAACCTCAACATGGAAAAACACCAACAAATTCAACAACAACCTCAACATTGAAAAACAACAACAACCTCAAAATTGAAAAACACCAACAAATTCAACAACAACCTCAACATTTAATGACAACAACAACCTCAACATTGAAAAACACCAACAAATTCAACAACAACCTCAACATTGAAAAACACCAGCAAATTCAACAACAACTTCAACATTGAAAAACACCAACAAATTCAACAACAACCTCGACATTGAAAAACACCAACAAATTCAACAACAACCTCAACTTTGAAAAACAACAACAACCTCAAAATTGAAAAACACCAACAAATTCAACAACAACCTCAACATTTAAAAACAACAACAACCTCAACATTGAAAAACACCAACAAATTCAACAACAACCTCAACAATGAAAAACACCAACAAATTCAACAACAACCTCAACATTGAAAAAGACCAACAAATTTAACAACAACCTCAACTTTGAAAAACAACAACAACCTCAACATGGAAAAACACCAACAAATTCAACAACAACCTCAACGTTGAAACACAACAACAACCACAGAATTGAAAAACACCAACAAATTCAACAACAACCTCAACATTTAATGACAACAACAACCTCAACATTGAAAAACACCAACAAATTCAACAACAACCTCAACATTGAAAAACACCAACAAATTCAACAACAACTTCAACATTGAAAAACACCAACAAATTCAACAACAACCTCGAAATTGAAAAACACCAACAAATCCAACAACAACCTCAACATTGAAAAACTACAAAAACCTCAACATTGAAAACCACCAACAAATACAACAACAACCTCAACATTGAAAAACAACAACAACCTCAACATTGAAAAACACCAACAAATTCAACAACAACCTCAACATTGAAAAACAACAACAACCTCAACATTGAAAAACAACAACAACCTCAACATTGAAAAACACCAACAAATTCAACAACAACCTCAACATTGAAAAACAACAACAACCTCAACATTGAAAAACACCAACAAATTCAACAGCAACTTCAACATTGAAAAACACCAACAAATTCAACAACAACCTCAACATTGAAAAACAACAACAACCAAAACATTGAAAAACAACAACAAATTCAACAACAACCTCAACATTGAAAAACAACAACAACCTCAACAGCAAAAAACACCAACAAATTCAACAACAACCTCAACAATGAAAAACACCAACAAATACAACAACAACCTCGAAATTGAAAATAACCAACAAATTCAACAACCTCAACATTGAAAAACAACAACAACCTGAACATGGAAAAACACCAACAAATTCAACAACAACCACAACATTGAAAAACACCAACAAATTCAACAGCAACTTCAACATTGAAAAACACCAACATATTCAACAACAACCTCAACATTGAAAAACAACAACAACCTCAACATTGAAAAACAACAACAAATTCAACAACAACCTCAACATTGAAAAACAACAACAACCTCAACATTGAAAAACACCAACAAATTCAACAACAACCTCAACAATGAAAAACACCAACAAATTCAACAACAACCTCGAAATTGAAAATAAGCAACAAATTCAACAACAACCTCAACATTGAAAAACAACAACAACCTCAACATTGAAAAACACCAACAAATTCAACAACAACCTCAACATTAAAAAGCAACAACAACCTCAACATTGAAAAACACCAACAAATTCAACAACAATCTCAACAATTAAAAACACCAACAAATTCAACAACAACCTCAACATTGAAAAACACCAACAAATTTAACAACAACCTCAACTTTGAAAAACAACAACAACCTCAACATTGAAAAACACCAACAAATTCAACAACAACCTCAACATTGAAAAACAACAACAACCTCAAAATTGAAAAACACCAACAAATTCAACAACAACCACAACATTAAAAGGCAACAACAACCTCAACATTGAAAAACACCAACAAATTCAACAACAACGTCAACATTGAAAAACACCAACAAATTCAGCAACAACTTCAACATTGAAAAACACCAACAAATTCAACAACAACCTCGACATTGAAAAACACCAACAAATTCAACAACAACCTCAACATTGAAAAACTACAAAAACCTCAACATTGAAAACCACCAACAAATACAACAACAACCTCAACATTGAAAAACAACAACAACCTCAACATTGAAAAACACCAACAAATTCAACAACAACCTGAACATTGAAAAACAACAACAACCTCAACATTGAAAAACAACAACAACCTCAACATTGAAAAACACCAACAAATTCAACAACAACCTCAACATTGAAAAACAACAACAACCTGAACATGGAAAAACACCAACAAATTCAACAACAACCACAACATTGAAAAACACCAACAAATTCAACAGCAACTTCAACATTGAAAAACACCAACATATTCAACAACAACGTCGAAATTGAAAAACACCAACAAATTCAACAACAATCTCAACAATTAAAAACACCAACAAATTCAACAACAACCTCAACATTGAAAAACACCAACAAATTCAACAACAACCTCAACATTGAAAAACAACAACAACCTCAACTTTGAAAAACAACAACAACCTCAACATTGAAAAACACCAACAAATTCAACAACAACCTCAACATTGAAAAACAACAACAACCTCAACATTGAAAAGCACCAACAAATTCAACAGCACTTCAACATTGAAAAACACCAACAAATTCAACAACAACCTCGAAATTGAAAAACACCAACAAATTCAACAACAACCTCAACATTGAAAAACAACAACAACCTCAACATTGAAAAACACCAACAACCTCAACATTGAAAAACACCAACAAATTCAACAACTTCAACATTGAAAAACACCAACAAATTCATCAACAACCTCAACATTGAAAAACAACAACAACCTCAACATTGAAAAACACCAACAAATTCAACAACTTCAACATTGAAAAACACCAACAAATTCAACAACAACCTCAACATTGAAAAACACACAACAAATTTAACAACAACCTCAACTTTGAAAAACAACAACAACCTCAACATGGAAAAACACCAACAAATTCAACAACAACCTCAACATTGAAAAACAACAACAACCTCAACATTGAAAAACACCAACAAATTCAACAACAACCTCAACATTTAATGACAACAACAACCTCAACATTGAAAAACACCAACAAATTCAACAACAACCTCAACATTGAAAAACACCAACAAATTCAACAACAACCTCGACATTGAAAAACACCAACAAATTCAACAAAAACCTCAACATTGAAAAACTACAAAAACCTCAACATTGAAAACCACCAACAAATACAACAACAACTTCAACATTGAAAAACACCAACAAATTCAACAACAACCTCGACATTGAAAAACACCAACAAATTCAACAACAACCTCAACTTTGAAAAACAACAACAACCTCAAAATTGAAAAACACCAACAAATTCAACAACAACCTCAACATTTAAAAACAACAACAACCTCAACATTGAAAAACACCAACAAATTCAACAACAACCTCAACAATGAAAAACACCAACAAATTCAACAACAACCTCAACATTGAAAAACACCAACAAATTCAACAACAACCTCAACATTGAAAAACAACAACAACCTGAACATGGAAAAACACCAACAAATTCAACAACAACCACAACATTGAAAAACACCAACAAATTCAACAGCAACTTCAACATTGAAAAACACCAACATATTCAACAACAACGTCGAAATTGAAAAATACCAACAAATTCATCAACAACCTGAACATTGAAAAACAGCAACAACCTCAACATTGAAAAACAACAACAAATTCAACAACAACCTCAACATTGAAAAACAACAACAACCTCAACATTGAAAAACACCAACAAATTCAACAACAACCTCAACAATGAAAAACACCAACAAATTCAACAACAACCTCGAAATTGAAAATAAGAAACAAATTCAACAA
This sequence comes from Isurus oxyrinchus, assembly GCA_026770705.1. Lineage (NCBI taxonomy): Eukaryota > Metazoa > Chordata > Chondrichthyes > Lamniformes > Lamnidae > Isurus > Isurus oxyrinchus. The sequence goes on from JANJGN010000980.1 coordinate 172,579, forward strand.
CAACCTCAACATTGAAAAACAACAACAACCTCAACATTGAAAAACACCAACAAATTCAACAACAACCTCAACATTGAAAAGCAACAACAACCTCAACATTGAAAAACACCAACAAATTCAACAACAATCTCAACAATTAAAAACACCAACAAATTCAACAACAACCTCAACATTGAAAAACACCAACAAATTCAACAACAACCTCAACATTGAAAAACAACAACAACCTCAACTTTGAAAAACAACAACAACCTCAACATTGAAAAACACCAACAAATTCAACAACAACCTCAACATTGAAAAACAACAACAACCTCAACATTGAAAAGCACCAACAAATTCAACAGCACTTCAACATTGAAAAACACCAACAAATTCAACAACAACCTCGAAATTGAAAAACACCAACAAATTCAACAACAACCTCAACATTGAAAAACAACAACAACCTCAACATTGAAAAACACCAACAACCTCAACATTGAAAAACACCAACAAATTCAACAACTTCAACATTGAAAAACACCAACAAATTCATCAACAACCTCAACATTGAAAAACAACAACAACCTCAACATTGAAAAACACCAACAAATTCAACAACTTCAACATTGAAAAACACCAACAAATTCAACAACAACCTCAACATTGAAAAACACACAACAAATTTAACAACAACCTCAACTTTGAAAAACAACAACAACCTCAACATGGAAAAACACCAACAAATTCAACAACAACCTCAACATTGAAAAACAACAACAACCTCAAAATTGAAAAACACCAACAAATTCAACAACAACCTCAACATTTAATGACAACAACAACCTCAACATTGAAAAACACCAACAAATTCAACAACAACCTCAACATTGAAAAACACCAACAAATTCAACAACAACTTCAACATTGAAAAACACCAACAAATTCAACAACAACCTCGACATTGAAAAACACCAACAAATTTAACAAAAACCTCAACATTGAAAAACTACAAAAACCTCAACATTGAAAACCACCAACAAATACAACAACAACTTCAACATTGAAAAACACCAACAAATTCAACAACAACCTCGACATTGAAAAACACCAACAAATTCAACAACAACCTCAACTTTGAAAAACAACAACAACCTCAAAATTGAAAAACACCAACAAATTCAACAACAACCTCAACATTTAAAAACAACAACAACCTCAACATTGAAAAACACCAACAAATTCAACAACAACCTCAACAATGAAAAACACCAACAAATTCAACAACAACCTCAACATTGAAAAACACCAACAAATTCAACAACAACCTCAACTTTGAAAAACAACAACAACCTCAACATGGAAAAACACCAACAAATGCAACAACAACCTCAACATTGAAAAACAACAACAACCTCAAAATTGAAAAACACCAACAAATTCAACAACAACCTCAACATTTAATGACAACAACAACTTCAACATTGAAAAACACCAACAAATTCAACAACAACCTCAACATTGAAAAACACCAACAAATTCAACAACAACTTCAACATTGAAAAACACCAACAAATTCAACAACAACCTCGACATTGAAAAACACCAACAAATTCAACAACAACCTCAACATTGAAAAACTACAAAAACCTCAACATTGAAAACCACCAACAAATACAACAACAACCTCAACATTGAAAACAACAACAACCTCAACATTGAAAAACACCAACAAATTCAACAACAACCTCAACATTGAAAAACAACAACAACCTCAACATTGAAAAACAACAACAACCTCAACATTGAAAAACACCAACAAATTCAACAACAACCTCAACATTGAAAAACAACAACAACCTCAACATTGAAAAGCACCAACAAATTCAACAGCACTTCAACATTGAAAAACACCAACAAATTCAACAACAACCTCGAAATTGAAAAACACCAACAAATTCAACAACAACCTCAACATTGAAAAACAACAACAACCTCAACATTGAAAAACACCAACAACCTCAACATTGAAAAACACCAACAAATTCAACAACTTCAACATTGAAAAACACCAACAAATTCATCAACAACCTCAACATTGAAAAACAACAACAACCTCAACATTGAAAAACACCAACAAATTCAACAACTTCAACATTGAAAAACAACAACAAATTCAACAACAACCTCAACATTGAAAAACACCAACAAATTTAACAACAACCTCAACTTTGAAAAACAACAACAACCTCAACATGGAAAAACACCAACAAATTCAACAACAACCTCAACATTGAAAAACAACAACAACCTCAAAATTGAAAAACACCAACAAATTCAACAACAACCTCAACATTTAATGACAACAACAACCTCAACATTGAAAAACACCAACAAATTCAACAACAACCTCAACATTGAAAAACACCAACAAATTCAAAAACAACTTCAACATTGAAAAACACCAACAAATTCAACAACAACCTCGACATTGAAAAACACCAACAAATTCAACAAAAACCTCAACATTGAAAAACTACAAAAACCTCAACATTGAAAACCACCAACAAATACAACAACAACCTCAACATTGAAAAACAACAACAACCTCAACATTGAAAAACACCAACAAATTCAACAACAACCTCAACATTGAAAAACAACAACAACCTCAACATTGAAAAACAACAACAACCTCAACATTGAAAAACACCAACAAATTCAACAACAACCTCAACATTGAAAAACAACAACAACCTCAACATTGAAACACACCAACAAATTCAACAGCAACTTCAACATTGAAAAACACCAACAAATTCAACAACAACCTCGAAATTGAAAAACACCAACAAATTCAACAACAACCTCAACATTGAAAAACAACAACAACCTCAACATTGAAAAACAACAACAAATTCAACAACAACCTCAACATTGAAAAACAACAACAACCTCAAGATTGAAAAACACCAGCAAATTCAACAACAACCTCAACAATGAAAAACACCAACAAATTCAACAACAACCTCGAAATTGAAAATAACCAACAAATTCAACAACAACCTCAACATTGAAAAACAACAACAACCTCAACATTGAAAAACACCAACAAATTCAACAACAACCTCAACATTGAAAAGCAACAACAACCTCAACATTGAAAAACACCAACAAATTCAACAACAACCTCAACAATGAAAAACACCAACAAATTCAACAACAACCTCAACATTGAAAAACACCAACAAATTTAACAACAACCTCAACTTTGAAAAACAACAACAACCTCAACATGGAAAAACACCAACAAATTCAACAACAACCTCAACATTGAAAAACAACAACGACCTCAAAATTGAAAAACACCAACAAATTCAACAACAACCTCAACATTTAATGACAACAACAACCTCAACATTGAAAAACACCAACAAATTCAACAACAACCTGAAGATTGAAAAACACCAACAAATTCAACAACAACTTCAACATTGAAAAACACCAACAAATTCAACAACAACCTCAACATTGAAAAACAACAACAACCTCAACATTGAAAAACACCAACAAATTCAACAACTTCAACATTGAAAAACACCAACAAATTCAACAACAACCTCAACATTGAAAAACACCAACAAATTTAACAACAACCTCAACTTTGAAAAACAACAACAACCTCAACATGGAAAAACACCAACAAATTCAACAACAACCTCAACTTTGAAAAACAACAACAACCTCAAAATTGAAAAACACCAACAAATTCAACAACAACCTCAACATTTAATGACAACAACAACCTCAACATTGAAAAACACCAACAAATTCAACAACAACCTCAACATTGAAAAACACCAGCAAATTCAACAACAACTTCAACATTGAAAAACACCAACAAATTCAACAACAACCTCGACATTGAAAAACACCAACAAATTCAACAACAACCTCAACTTTGAAAAACAACAACAACCTCAAAATTGAAAAACACCAACAAATTCAACAACAACCTCAACATTTAAAAACAACAACAACCTCAACATTGAAAAACACCAACAAATTCAACAACAACCTCAACAATGAAAAACACCAACAAATTCAACAACAACCTCAACATTGAAAAACACCAACAAATTTAACAACAACCTCAACTTTGAAAAACAACAACAACCTCAACATGGAAAAACACCAACGAATTCAACAACAACCTCAACGTTGAAAAACAACAACAACCACAGAATTGAAAAACACCAACAAATTCAACAACAACCTCAACATTTAATGACAACAACAACCTCAACATTGAAAAACACCAACAAATTCAACAACAACCTCAACATTGAAAAACACCAACAAATTCAACAACAACTTCAACATTGAAAAACACCAACAAATTCAACAACAACCTCGACATTGAAAAACACCAACAAATTCAACAACAACCTCAACATTGAAAAACTACAAAAACCTCAACATTGAAAACCACCAACAAATACAACAACAACCTCAACATTGAAAAACAACAACAACCTCAACATTGAAAAACACCAACAAATTCAACAACAACCTCAACATTGAAAAACAACAACAACCTCAACATTGAAAAACAACAACAACCTCAACATTGAAAAACACCAACAAATTCAACAACAACCTCAACATTGAAAAACAACAACAACCTCAACATTGAAAAACACCAACAAATTCAACAGCAACTTCAACATTGAAAAACACCAACAAATTCAACAACAACCTCGAAATTGAAAAGCACCAACAAATTCAACAACAACCTCAACATTGAAAAACAACAACAACCAAAACATTGAAAAACAACAACAAATTCAACAACAACCTCAACATTGAAAAACAACAACAACCTCAACAGTAAAAAACACCAACAAATTCAACAACAACCTCAACAATGAAAAACACCAACAAATACAACAACAACCTCGAAATTGAAAATAACCAACAAATTCAACAACCTCAACATTGAAAAACAACAACAACCTGAACATGGAAAAACACCAACAAATTCAACAACAACCTCAACATCGAAAAACACCAACAAATTCAACAGCAACCTCAACTTTGAAAAACAACAACAACCTCAACATGGAAAAACACCAACAAATTCAACAACAACCTCAACATTGAAAAACAACAACAACCTCAAAATTGAAAAACACCAACAAATTCAACAACAACCTCAACATTTAATGACAACAACAACCTCAACATTGAAAAACACCAACAAATTCAACAACAACCTCAACATTGAAAAACACCAACAAATTCAACAACAACTTCAACATTGAAAAACACCTACAAATTCAACAACAACCTCGACATTGAAAAACACCAACAAATTCAACAACAACCTCAACATTGAAAAACTACAAAAACCTCAACATTGAAAACCACCAACAAATACAACAACAACCTCAACATTGAAAACAACAACAACCTCGAAATTGAAAAACACCAACAAATTCAACAACAACCTCAACATTGAAAAACAACAACAACCTCAACATTGAAAAACAACAACAACCTCAACATTGAAAAACACCAACAAATTCAACAACAACCTCAACATTGAAAAACAACAACAACCACAACATTGAAAAACACCAACAAATTCAACAGCACGTCAACATTGAAAACCACCAACAAATTCAACAACAACCTCGAAATTGAAAAACACCAACAAATTCAACAACAACCTCAACATTGAAAAACAACAACAACCTCAACATTGAAAAACACCAACAACCTCAACATTGAAAAAAACCAACAAATTCAACAACTTCAACATTGAAAAACACCAACAAATTCATCAACAACCTCAACATTGAAAAACAACAACAACCTCAACATTGAAAAACACCAACAAATTCAACAACTTCAACGTTGAAAAACACCAACAAATTCAACAACAACCTCAACATTGAAAAACACCAACAAATTTAACAACAACCTCAACTTTCAAAAACATCAACAACCTCAACATGGAAAAACACCAACAAATTCAACAACAACCTCAACATTGAAAAACAACAACAACCTCAAAATTGAAAAACACCAACAAATTCAACAACAACCTCAACATTTAATGACAACAACAACCTCAACATTGAAAAACACCAACAAATTCAACAACAACCTCAACATTGAAAAACACCAACAAATTCAACAACAACTTCAACATTGAAAAACACCAACAAATTCAACAACAACCTCGACATTGAAAAACACCAACAAATTCAACAACAAGCTCAACATTGAAAAACTACAAAAACCTCAACATTGAAAACCACCAACAAATACAACAACAACCTCAACATTGAAAAACAACAACAACCTCAACATTGAAAAACACCAACAAATTCAACAACAACCTCAACATTGAAAAACAACAACAACCTCAACATTGAAAAACAACAACAACCTCAACATTGAAAAACACCAACAAATTCAACAACAACCTCAACATTGAAAAACAACAACAACCTCAACTTTGAAACACACCAACAAATTCAACAGCAACTTCAACATTGAAAAACACCAACAAATTCAACAACAACCTCGAAATTGAAAAACACCAACAAATTCAACAACAACCTCAACATTGAAAAACAACAACAACCTCAACATTGAAAAACAACAACAAATTCAACAACAACCTCAACATTGAAAAACAACAACAACCTCAAGATTGAAAAACACCAACAAATTCAACAACAACCTCAACAATGAAAAACACCAACAAATTCAACAACAACCTCGAAATTGAAAATAACCAACAAATTCAACAACAACCTCAACATTGAAAAACAACAACAACCTCAACATTGAAAAACACCAACAAATTCAACAACAACCTCAACATTGAAAAGCAACAACAACCTCAACATTGAAAAACACGAACAAATTCAACAACAACCTCAACAATGAAAAACACCAACAAATTCAACAACAACCTCAACATTGAAAAACACCCACAAATTTAACAACAACCTCAACTTTGAAAAACAACAACAACCTCAACATGGAAAAACACCAACAAATTCAACAACAACCTCAACATTGAAAAACAACAACAAATTCAACAACAACCTGAACATTGAAAAACACCAACAAATTCAACAACAACTTCAACATTGAAAAACACCAACAAATTCAACAACAACCTCAACTTTGAAAAACAACAACAACCTCAACATTGAAAAACACCAACAAATTCAACAACTTCAACATTGAAAAACACCAACAAATTCAACAACAACCTCAACATTGAAAAACACCAACAAATTCAACAACAACCTCAACATGGAAAAACAACAACAACCTCAAAATTGAAAAACACCAACAAATTCAACAACAACCTCAACATTTAATGACAACAACAACCTCAACATTGAAAAACACCAACAAATTCAACAACAACCTCAACATTGAAAAACACCAACAAATTCAACAACAACTTCAACATTGAAAAACACCAACAAATTCAACAACAACCTCGACATTGAAAAACACCAACAAATTCAACAACAACCTCAACTTTGAAAAACAACAACAACCTCAAAATTGAAAAACACCAACAAATTCAACAACAACCTCAACATTTAAAAACAACAACAACCTCAACATTGAAAAACACCAACAAATTCAACAACAACCTCAACATTGAAAAACACCAACAAATTTAACAACAACCTCAACTTTGAAAAACAACAACAACCTCAACATGGAAAAACACCAACAAATGCAACAACAACCTCAACATTGAAAAACAACAACAACCTCAAAATTGAAAAACACCAACAAATTCAACAACAACCTCAACATTTAATGACAACAACAACCTCAACATTGAAAAACACCAACAAATTCAACAACAACCTCAACATTGAAAAACACCAACAAATTCAACAACAACTTCAACATTGAAAAATACCAACAAATTCAACAACAACCTCGACATTGAAAAACACCAACAAATTCAACAACAACCTCAACATTGAAAAACTACAAAAACCTCAACATTGAAAACCACCAACAAATACAACAACAACCTCAAAATTGAAAAACAACAACAACCTCAACATTGAAAAACACCAACAAATTCAACAACAACCTCAACATTGAAAAACAACAACAACCAGAACATTGAAAAACAACAACAACCTCAACATTGAAAAACACCAACAAATTCAACAACAACCTCAACATTGAAAAACAACAACAACCTCAACATTGAAAAACACCAACAAATTCAACAGCAACTTCAACATTGAAAAACACCAACAAATTCAACAACAACCTCGAAATTGAAAAACACCAACAAATTCAACAACAACCTCAACATTGAAAAACAACAACAACCTCAACATTGAAAAACAACAACAAATTCAACAACAACCTCAACATTGAAAAACAACAACAACCTCAAGATTGAAAAACACCAACAAATTCAACAACAACCTCAACAATGAAAAACACCAACAAATACAACAACCTCGAAATTGAAAATAACCAACAAATTCAACAACCTCAACATTGAAAAACAACAACAACCTCAACATGGAAAAACACCAACAAATTCAACAGCAACTTCAACATTGAAAAACACCAACATATTCAACAACAACGTCGAAATTGAAAAACACCAACAAATTCATCAACAACCTCAACATTGAAAAACAACAACAACCTCAACATTGAAAAACAACAACAAATTCAACAACAACCTCAACATTGAAAAACAACAACAACCTCAACATTGAAAAACACCAACAAATTCAACAACAACCTCAACAATTAAAAACACCAACAAATTCAACAACAACCTCGAAATTGAAAATAACCAACAAATTCAACAACAACCTCAACTTTGAAAAACAACAACAACCTCAACATTGAAAAACACCAACAAATTCAACAACAACCTCAACATTGAAAAGCAACAACAACCTCAACATTGAAAAACACCAACAAATTCAACAACAACCTCAACAATGAAAAACACCAACAAATTCAACAACAACCTCAACATCGAAAAACACCAACAAATTTAACAACAACCTCAACTTTGAAAAACAACAACAACCTCAACATGGAAAAACACCAACAAATTCAACAACAACCTCAACATTGAAAAACAACAACAACCTCAAAATTGAAAAACACCAACAAATTCAACAACAACCTCAACATTTAATGACAACAACAACCTCAACATTGAAAAACACCAACAAATTCAACAACAACCTCAACATTGAAAAACACCAACAAATTCAACAACAACCTCAACTTTGAAAAACAACCACAACCTCAAAATTGAAAAACACCAACAAATTCAACAACAACCTCAACATTTAAAAACAACAGCATCCTCAACATTGAAAAACACCAACAAATTCAACAACAACCTCAACAATGAAAAACACCAACAAATTCAACAACAACCTCAACATTGAAAAACACCAACAAATTTAACAACAACCTCAACTTTGAAAAACAACAACAACCTCAACATGGAAAAACACCAACAAATGCAACAACAACCTCAACATTGAAAAACAACAACAACCTCAAAATTGAAAAACACCAACAAATTCAACAACAACCTCAACATTTAATGACAACAACAACCTCAACATTGAAAAACACCAACAAATTCAACAACAACCTCAACATTGAAAAACACCAACAAATTCAACAACAACTTCAACATTGAAAAACACCAACAAATTCAACAACAACCTCGACATTGAAAAACACCAACAAATTCAACAACAACCTCAACATTGAAAAACTACAAAAACCTCAACATTGAAAACCACCAACAAATACAACAACAACCTCAAAATTGAAAAACAACAACAACCTCAACATTGAAAAACACCAACAAATTCAACAACAACCTCAACATTGAAAAACAACAACAACCTCAACATTGAAAAACAACAACAACCTCAACATTGAAAAACACCAACAAATTCAACAACAACCTCAACATTGAAAAACAACAACAACCTCAACATTGAAAAACACCAACAAATTCAACAGCAACTTCAACATTGAAAAACACCAACAAATTCAACAACAACCTCGAAATTGAAAAACACCAACAAATTCAACAACAACCTCAACATTGAAAAACAACAACAACCTCAACATTGAAAAACAACAACAAATTCAACAACAACCTCAACATTGAAAAACAACAACAACCTCAACATTGAAAAACACCAACAAATTCAACAACAACCTCAACAATGAAAAACACCAACAAATACAACAACAACCTCGAAATTGAAAATAACCAACAAATTCAACAACCTCAACATTGAAAAACAACAACAACCTCAACATGGAAAAACACCAACAAATTCAACAACGACCACAACATTGAAAAACACCAACAAATTCAACAGCTACTTCAACTTTGAAAAACACCAACATATTCAACAACAACGTCGAAATTGAAAAACACCAACAAATTCATCAACAACCTCTACATTGAAAAACAACAACAACCTCAACATTGAAAAACAACAACAAATTCAACAACAACCTCAACATTGAAAAACAACAACAACCTCAACATTGAAAAACACCAACAAATTCAACAACAACCTCAACAATGAAAAACACCAACAAATTCAACAACAACCTCGAAATTGAAAATAACCAACAAATTCAACAACAACCTCAACATTGAAAAACAACAACAACCTCAACATTGAAAAACACCAACAAATTCAACAACAACCTCAACATTGAAAAGCAACAACAACCTCAACATTGAAAAACACCAACAAATTCAACAACAACCTCAACAATGAAAAACACCAACAAATTCAACAACAACCTCAACATCGAAAAACACCAACAAATTTAACAACAACCTCAACTTTGAAAAACAACAACAACCTCAACATGGAAAAACACCAACAAATTCAACAACAACCTCAACATTGAAAAACAACAACAACCTCAAAATTGAAAAACACCAACAAATTCAACAACAACCTCAACATTTAATGACAACAACAACCTCAACATTGAAAAACACCAACAAATTCAACAACAACCTCAACATTGAAAAACACCAACAAATTCAACAACAACTTCAACATTGAAAAACACCAACAAATTCAACAACAACCTCGACATTGAAAAACACCAACAAATTCAACAAAAACCTCAACATTGAAAAACTACAAAAACCTCAACATTGAAAACCACCAACAAATACAACAACAACTTCAACATTGAAAAACACCAACAAATTCAACAACAACCTCGACATTGAAAAACACCAACAAATTCAACAACAACCTCAACTTTGAAAAACAACAACAACCTCAAAATTGAAAAACACCAACAAATTCAACAACAACCTCAACATTTAAAAACAACAACAACCTCAACATTGAAAAACACCAACAAATTCAACAACAACCTCAACAATGAAAAACACCAACAAATTCAACAACAACCTCAACATTGAAAAACACCAACAAATTCAACAACAACCTCAACATTGAAAAACAACAACAACCTGAACATGGAAAAACACCAACAAATTCAACAACAACCACAACATTGAAAAACACCAACAAATTCAACAGCAACTTCAACATTGAAAAACACCAACATATTCAACAACAACGTCGAAATTGAAAAATACCAACCAATTCATCAACAACCTGAACATTGAAAAACAGCAACAACCTCAACATTGAAAAACAACAACAAATTCAACAACAACCTCAACATTGAAAAACAACAACAACCTCAACATTGAAAAACAGCAACAAATTCAACAACAACCTCAACAATGAAAAACACCAACAAATTCAACAACAACCTCGAAATTGAAAATAAGAAACAAATTCAACAACAACCTCAACATTGAAAAACAACAACAACCTCAACATTGAAAAACACCAACAAATTCAACAACAACCTCAACATTGAAAAGCAACAACAACCTCAACATTGAAAAACACCAACAAATTCAACAACAATCTCAACAATTAAAAACACCAACAAATTCAACAACAACCTCAACATTGAAAAACACCAACAAATTCAACAACAACCTCAACATTGAAAAACAACAACAACCTCAACTTTGAAAAACAACAACAACCTCAACATTGAAAAACACCAACAAATTCAACAACAACCTCAACATTGAAAAACAACAACAACCTCAACATTGAAAAGCACCAACAAATTCAACAGCACTTCAACATTGAAAAACACCAACAAATTCAACAACAACCTCGAAATTGAAAAACACCAACAAATTCAACAACAACCTCAACATTGAAAAACAACAACAACCTCAACATTGAAAAACACCAACAACCTCAACATTGAAAAACACCAACAAATTCAACAACTTCAACATTGAAAAACACCAACAAATTCATCAACAACCTCAACATTGAAAAACAACAACAACCTCAACATTGAAAAACACCAACAAATTCAACAACTTCAACATTGAAAAACACCAACAAATTCAACAACAACCTCAACATTGAAAAACACCAACAAATTCAACAACAACCTCAACATTGAAAAACAACAACAACCTCAACATTGAAAAACACCAACAAATTCAACAGCAACTTCAACATTGAAAAACACCAACAAATTCAACAACAACCTCGAAATTGAAAAACACCAACAAATTCAACAACAACCTCAACATTGAAAAACAACAACAACCTCAACATTGAAAAACAACAACAAATTCAACAACAACCTCAACATTGAAAAACAACAACAACCTCAACATTGAAAAACACCAACAAATTCAACAACAACCTCAACAATGAAAAACACCAACAAATACAACAACAACCTCGAAATTGAAAATAACCAACAAATTCAACAACCTCAACATTGAAAAACAACAACAACCTCAACATGGAAAAACACCAACAAATTCAACAACGACCACAACATTGAAAAACACCAACAAATTCAACAGCTACTTCAACTTTGAAAAACACCAACATATTCAACAACAACGTCGAAATTGAAAAACACCAACAAATTCATCAACAACCTCTACATTGAAAAACAACAACAACCTCAACATTGAAAAACAACAACAAATTCAACAACAACCTCAACATTGAAAAACAACAACAACCTCAACATTGAAAAACACCAACAAATTCAACAACAACCTCAACAATGAAAAACACCAACAAATTCAACAACAACCTCGAAATTGAAAATAACCAACAAATTCAACAACAACCTCAACATTGAAAAACAACAACAACCTCAACATTGAAAAACACCAACAAATTCAACAACAACCTCAACATTGAAAAGCAACAACAACCTCAACATTGAAAAACACCAACAAATTCAACAACAACCTCAACAATGAAAAACACCAACAAATTCAACAACAACCTCAACATCGAAAAACACCAACAAATTTAACAACAACCTCAACTTTGAAAAACAACAACAACCTCAACATGGAAAAACACCAACAAATTCAACAACAACCTCAACATTGAAAAACAACAACAACCTCAAAATTGAAAAACACCAACAAATTCAACAACAACCTCAACATTTAATGACAACAACAACCTCAACATTGAAAAACACCAACAAATTCAACAACAACCTCAACATTGAAAAACACCAACAAATTCAACAACAACTTCAACATTGAAAAACACCAACAAATTCAACAACAACCTCGACATTGAAAAACACCAACAAATTCAACAAAAACCTCAACATTGAAAAACTACAAAAACCTCAACATTGAAAACCACCAACAAATACAACAACAACTTCAACATTGAAAAACACCAACAAATTCAACAACAACCTCGACATTGAAAAACACCAACAAATTCAACAACAACCTCAACTTTGAAAAACAACAACAACCTCAAAATTGAAAAACACCAACAAATTCAACAACAACCTCAACATTTAAAAACAACAACAACCTCAACATTGAAAAACACCAACAAATTCAACAACAACCTCAACAATGAAAAACACCAACAAATTCAACAACAACCTCAACATTGAAAAACACCAACAAATTCAACAACAACCTCAACATTGAAAAACAACAACAACCTGAACATGGAAAAACACCAACAAATTCAACAACAACCACAACATTGAAAAACACCAACAAATTCAACAGCAACTTCAACATTGAAAAACACCAACATATTCAACAACAACGTCGAAATTGAAAAATACCAACCAATTCATCAACAACCTGAACATTGAAAAACAGCAACAACCTCAACATTGAAAAACAACAACAAATTCAACAACAACCTCAACATTGAAAAACAACAACAACCTCAACATTGAAAAACAGCAACAAATTCAACAACAACCTCAACAATGAAAAACACCAACAAATTCAACAACAACCTCGAAATTGAAAATAAGAAACAAATTCAACAACAACCTCAACATTGAAAAACAACAACAACCTCAACATTGAAAAACACCAACAAATTCAACAACAACCTCAACATTGAAAAGCAACAACAACCTCAACATTGAAAAACACCAACAAATTCAACAACAATCTCAACAATTAAAAACACCAACAAATTCAACAACAACCTCAACATTGAAAAACACCAACAAATTCAACAACAACCTCAACATTGAAAAACAACAACAACCTCAACTTTGAAAAACAACAACAACCTCAACATTGAAAAACACCAACAAATTCAACAACAACCTCAACATTGAAAAACAACAACAACCTCAACATTGAAAAGCACCAACAAATTCAACAGCACTTCAACATTGAAAAACACCAACAAATTCAACAACAACCTCGAAATTGAAAAACACCAACAAATTCAACAACAACCTCAACATTGAAAAACAACAACAACCTCAACATTGAAAAACACCAACAACCTCAACATTGAAAAACACCAACAAATTCAACAACTTCAACATTGAAAAACACCAACAAATTCATCAACAACCTCAACATTGAAAAACAACAACAACCTCAACATTGAAAAACACCAACAAATTCAACAACTTCAACATTGAAAAACACCAACAAATTCAACAACAACCTCAACATTGAAAAACACACAACAAATTTAACAACAACCTCAACTTTGAAAAACAACAACAACCTCAACATGGAAAAACACCAACAAATTCAACAACAACCTCAACATTGAAAAACAAGAACAACCTCAAAATTGAAAAACACCAACAAATTCAACAACAACCTCAACATTTAATGACAACAACAACCTCAACATTGAAAAACACCAACAAATTCAACAACAACCTCAACATTGAAAAACACCAACAAATTCAACAACAACTTCAACATTGAAAAACACCAACAAATTCAACAACAACCTCGACATTGAAAAACACCAACAAATTCAACAAAAACCTCAACATTGAAAAACTACAAAAACCTCAACATTGAAAACCACCAACAAATACAACAATAACTTCAACATTGAAAAACACCAACAAATTCAACAACAACCTCGACATTGAAAAACACCAACAAATTCAACAACAACCTCAACTTTGAAAAACAACAACAACCTCAAAATTGAAAAACACCAACAAATTCAACAACAACCTCAACATTTAAAAACAACAACAACCTCAACATTGAAAAACAACAACAATTTCAACAACAACCTCAACAATGAAAAACACCAACAAATTCAACAACAACCTCAACATTGAAAAACACCAACAAATTTAACAACAACCTCAACTTTGAAAAACAACAACAACCTCAACATGGAAAAACACCAACAAATGCAACAACAACCTCAACATTGAAAAACAACAACAACCTCAAAATTGAAAAACACCAACAAATTCAACAACAACCTCAACATTTAATGACAACAACAACCTCAACATTGAAAAACACCAACAAATTCAACAACAACCTCAACATTGAAAAACACCAACAAATTCAACAACAACTTCAACATTGAAAAACACCAACAAATTCAACAACAACCTCGACATTGAAAAACACCAACAAATTCAACAACAACCTCAACATTGAAAAACTACAAAAACCTCAACATTGAAAACCACCAACAAATACAACAACAACCTCAACATTGAAAACAACAACAACCTCAACATTGAAAAACACCAACAAATTCAACAACAACCTCAACATTGAAAAACAACAACAACCTCAACATTGAAAAACAACAACAACCTCAACATTGAAAAACACCAACAAATTCAACAACAACCTCAACATTGAAAAACAACAACAACCTCAACATTGAAAAGCACCAACAAATTCAACAGCACTTCAACATTGAAAAACACCAACAAATTCAACAACAACCTCGAAATTGAAAAACACCAACAAATTCAACAACAACCTCAACATTGAAAAACAACAACAACCTCAACATTGAAAAACACCAACAACCTCAACATTGAAAAACACCAACAAATTCAACAACTTCAACATTGAAAAACACCAACAAATTCATCAACAACCTCAACATTGAAAAACAACAACAACCTCAACATTGAAAAACACCAACAAATTCAACAACTTCAACATTGAAAAACAACAACAAATTCAACAACAACCTCAACATTGAAAAACACCAACAAATTTAACAACAACCTCAACTTTGAAAAACAACAACAACCTCAACATGGAAAAACACCAACAAATTCAACAACAACCTCAACATTGAAAAACAACAACAACCTCAAAATTGAAAAACACCAACAAATTCAACAACAACCTCAACATTTAATGACAACAACAACCTCAACATTGAAAAACACCAACAAATTCAACAACAACCTCAACATTGAAAAACACCAACAAATTCAAAAACAACTTCAACATTGAAAAACACCAACAAATTCAACAACAACCTCGACATTGAAAAACACCAACAAATTCAACAAAAACCTCAACATTGAAAAACTACAAAAACCTCAACATTGAAAACCACCAACAAATACAACAACAACCTCAACATTGAAAAACAACAACAACCTCAACATTGAAAAACACCAACAAATTCAACAACAACCTCAACATTGAAAAACAACAACAACCTCAACATTGAAAAACAACAACAACCTCAACATTGAAAAACACCAACAAATTCAACAACAACCTCAACATTGAAAAACAACAACAACCTCAACATTGAAACACACCAACAAATTCAACAGCAACTTCAACATTGAAAAACACCAACAAATTCAACAACAACCTCGAAATTGAAAAACACCAACAAATTCAACAACAACCTCAACATTGAAAAACAACAACAACCTCAACATTGAAAAACAACAACAAATTCAACAACAACCTCAACATTGAAAAACAACAACAACCTCAAGATTGAAAAACACCAGCAAATTCAACAACAACCTCAACAATGAAAAACACCAACAAATTCAACAACAACCTCGAAATTGAAAATAACCAACAAATTCAACAACAACCTCAACATTGAAAAACAACAACAACCTCAACATTGAAAAACACCAACAAATTCAACAACAACCTCAACATTGAAAAGCAACAACAACCTCAACATTGAAAAACACCAACAAATTCAACAACAACCTCAACAATGAAAAACACCAACAAATTCAACAACAACCTGAACATTGAAAAACACCAACAAATTTAACAACAACCTCAACTTTGAAAAACAACAACAACCTCAACATGGAAAAACACCAACAAATTCAACAACAACCTCAACATTGAAAAACAACAACGACCTCAAAATTGAAAAACACCAACAAATTCAACAACAACCTCAACATTTAATGACAACAACAACCTCAACATTGAAAAACACCAACAAATTCAACAACAACCTGAAGATTGAAAAACACCAACAAATTCAACAACAACTTCAACATTGAAAAACACCAACAAATTCAACAACAACCTCAACATTGAAAAACAACAACAACCTCCACATTGAAAAACACCAACAAATTCAACAACTTCAACATTGAAAAACACCAACAAATTCAACAACAACCTCAACATTGAAAAACACCAACAAATTTAACAACAACCTCAACTTTGAAAAACAACAACAACCTCAACATGGAAAAACACCAACAAATTCAACAACAACCTCAACTTTGAAAAACAACAACAACCTCAAAATTGAAAAACACCAACAAATTCAACAACAACCTCAACATTTAATGACAACAACAACCTCAACATTGAAAAACACCAACAAATTGAACAACAACCTCAACATTGAAAAACACCAGCAAATTCAACAACAACTTCAACATTGAAAAACACCAACAAATTCAACAACAACCTCGACATTGAAAAACACCAACAAATTCAACAACAACCTCAACTTTGAAAAACAACAACAACCTCAAAATTGAAAAACACCAACAAATTCAACAACAACCTCAACATTTAAAAACAACAACAACCTCAACATTGAAAAACACCAACAAATTCAACAACAACCTCAACAATGAAAAACACCAACAAATTCAACAACAACCTCAACATTGAAAAACACCAACAAATTTAACAACAACCTCAACTTTGAAAAACAACAACAACCTCAACATGGAAAAACACCAACAAATTCAACAACAACCTCAACGTTGAAAAACAACAACAACCACAGAATTGAAAAACACCAACAAATTCAACAACAACCTCAACATTTAATGACAACAACAACCTCAACATTGAAAAACACCAACAAATTCAACAACAACCTCAACATTGAAAAACACCAACAAATTCAACAACAACTTCAACATTGAAAAACACCAACAAATTCAACAACAACCTCGACATTGAAAAACACCAACAAATTCAACAACAACCTCAACATTGAAAAACTACAAAAACCTCAACATTGAAAACCACCAACAAATACAACAACAACCTCAACATTGAAAAACAACAACAACCTCAACATTGAAAAACACCAACAAATTCAACAACAACCTCAACATTGAAAAACAACAACAACCTCAACATTGAAAAACAACAACAACCTCAACATTGAAAAACACCAACAAATTCAACAACAACCTCAACATTGAAAAACAACAACAACCTCAACATTGAAAAACACCAACAAATTCAACAGCAACTTCAACATTGAAAAACACCAACAAATTCAACAACAACCTCGAAATTGAAAAGCACCAACAAATTCAACAACAACCTCAACATTGAAAAACAACAACAACCAAAACATTGAAAAACAACAACAAATTCAACAACAACCTCAACATTGAAAAACAACAACAACCTCAACAGTAAAAAACACCAACAAATTCAACAACAACCTCAACAATGAAAAACACCAACAAATACAACAACAACCTCGAAATTGAAAATAACTAACAAATTCAACAACCTCAACATAGAAAAACAACAACAACCTGAACATGGAAAAACACCAACAAATTCAACAACAACCTCAACATCGAAAAACACCAACAAATTCAACAGCAACCTCAACTTTGAAAAACAACAACAACCTCAACATGGAAAAACACCAACAAATTCAACAACAACCTCAACATTGAAAAACAACAACAACCTCAAAATTGAAAAACACCAACAAATTCAACAACAACCTCAACATTTAATGACAACAACAACCTCAACATTGAAAAACACCAACAAATTCAACAACAACCTCAACATTGAAAAACACCAACAAATTCAACAACAACTTCAACATTGAAAAACACCTACAAATTCAACAACAACCTCGACATTGAAAAACACCAACAAATTCAACAACAACCTCAACATTGAAAAACTACAAAAACCTCAACATTGAAAACCACCAACAAATACAACAACAACCTCAACATTGAAAACAACAACAACCTCGAAATTGAAAAACACCAACAAATTCAACAACAACCTCAACATTGAAAAACAACAACAACCTCAACATTGAAAAACAACAACAACCTCAACATTGAAAAACACCAACAAATTCAACAACAACCTCAACATTGAAAAACAACAACAACCTCAACATTGAAAAACACCAACAAATTCAACAGCACGTCAACATTGAAAAACACCAACAAATTCAACAACAACCTCGAAATTGAAAAACACCAACAAATTCAACAACAACCTCAACATTGAAAAACAACAATAACCTCAACATTGAAAAACACCAACAACCTCAACATTGAAAAAAACCAACAAATTCAACAACTTCAACATTGAAAAACACCAACAAATTCATCAACAACCTCAACATTGAAAAACAACAACAACCTCAACATTGAAAAACACCAACAAATTCAACAACTTCAACGTTGAAAAACACCAACAAATTCAACAACAACCTCAACATTGAAAAACACCAACAAATTTAACAACAACCTCAACTTTCAAAAACAACAACAACCTCAACATGGAAAAACACCAACAAATTCAACAACAACCTCAACATTGAAAAACAACAACAACCTCAAAATTGAAAAACACCAACAAATTCAACAACAACCTCAACATTTAATGACAACAACAACCTCAACATTGAAAAACACCAACAAATTCAACAACAACCTCAACATTGAAAAACACCAACAAATTCAACAACAACTTCAACATTGAAAAACACCAACAAATTCAACAACAACCTCGACATTGAAAAACACCAACAAATTCAACAACAAGCTCAACATTGAAAAACTACAAAAACCTCAACATTGAAAACCACCAACAAATACAACAACAACCTCAACATTGAAAAACAACAACAACCTCAACATTGAAAAACACCAACAAATTCAACAACAACCTCAACATTGAAAAACAACAACAACCTCAACATTGAAAAACAACAACAACCTCAACATTGAAAAACACCAACAAATTCAACAACAACCTCAACATTGAAAAACAACAACAACCTCAACATTGAAACACACCAACAAATTCAACAGCAACTTCAACATTGAAAAACACCAACAAATTCAACAACAACCTCGAAATTGAAAAACACCAACAAATTCAACAACAACCTCAACATTGAAAAACAACAACAACCTCAACATTGAAAAACAACAACAAATTCAACAACAACCTCAACATTGAAAAACAACAACAACCTCAAGATTGAAAAACACCAACAAATTCAACAACAACCTCAACAATGAAAAACACCAACAAATTCAACAACAACCTCGAAATTGAAAATAACCAGCAAATTCAACAACAACCTCAACATTGAAAAACAACAACAACCTCAACATTGAAAAACACCAACAAATTCAACAACAACCTCAACATTGAAAAGCAACAACAACCTCAACATTGAAAAACACGAACAAATTCAACAACAACCTCAACAATGAAAAACACCAACAAATTCAACAACAACCTCAACATTGAAAAACACCCACAAATTTAACAACAACCTCAACTTTGAAAAACAACAACAACCTCAACATGGAAAAACACCAACAAATTCAACAACAACCTCAACATTGAAAAACAACAACAACCTCAAAATTGAAAAACACCAACAAATTCAACAACAACCTCAACATTTAATGACAACAACAACCTCAACATTGAAAAACACCAACAAATTCAACAACAACCTGAACATTGAAAAACACCAACAAATTCAACAACAACTTCAACATTGAAAAACACCAACAAATTCAACAACAACCTCAACTTTGAAAAACAACAACAACCTCAACATTGAAAAACACCAACAAATTCAACAACTTCAACATTGAAAAACACCAACAAATTCAACAACAACCTCAACATTGAAAAACACCAACAAATTCAACAACAACCTCAACATGGAAAAACAACAACAACCTCAAAATTGAAAAACACCAACAAATTCAACAACAACCTCAACATTTAATGACAACAACAACCTCAACATTGAAAAACACCAACAAATTCAACAACAATCTCAACATTGAAAAACACCAACAAATTCAACAACAACTTCAACATTGAAAAACACCAACAAATTCAACAACAACCTCGACATTGAAAAACACCAACAAATTCAACAACAACCTCAACTTTGAAAAACAACAACAACCTCAAAATTGAAAAACACCAACAAATTCAACAACAACCTCAACATTTAAAAACAACAACAACCTCAACATTGAAAAACACCAACAAATTCAACAACAACCTCAGCATTGAAAAACACCAACAAATTTAACAACAACCTCAACTTTGAAAAACAACAACAACCTCAACATGGAAAAACACCAACAAATGCAACAACAACCTCAACATTGAAAAACAACAACAACCTCAAAATTGAAAAACACCAACAAATTCAACAACAACCTCAACATTTAATGACAACAACAACCTCAACATTGAAAAACACCAACAAATTCAACAACAACCTCAACATTGAAAAACACCAACAAATTCAACAACAACTTCAACATTGAAAAACACCAACAAATTCAACAACAACCTCGACATTGAAAAACACCAACAAATTCAACAACAACCTCAACATTGAAAAACTACAAAAACCTCAACATTGAAAACCACCAACAAATACAACAACAACCTCAAAATTGAAAAACAACAACAACCTCAACATTGAAAAACACCAACAAATTCAACAACAACCTCAACATTGAAAAACAACAACAACCACAACATTGAAAAACAACAACAACCTCAACATTGAAAAACACCAGCAAATTCAACAACAACCTCAACATTGAAAAACAACAACAACCTCAACATTGAAAAACACCAACAAATTCAACAGCAACTTCAACATTGAAAAACACCAACAAATTCAACAACAACCTCGAAATTGAAAAACACCAACAAATTCAACAACAACCTCAACATTGAAAAACAACAACAACCTCAACATTGAAAAACAACAACAAATTCAACAACAACCTCAACATTGAAAAACAACAACAACCTCAAGATTGAAAAACACCAACAAATTCAACAACAACCTCAACAATGAAAAACACCAACAAATACAACAACCTCGAAATTGAAAATAACCAACAAATTCAACAACCTCAACATTGAAAAACAACAACAACCTCAACATGGAAAAACACCAACAAATTCAACAGCAACTTCAACATTGAAAAACACCAACATATTCAACAGCAACGTCGAAATTGAAAAACACCAACAAATTCATCAACAACCTCAACATTGAAAAACAATAACAACCTCAACATTGAAAAACAACAACAAATTCAACAACAACCTGAACATTGAAAAACAACAACAACCTCAACATTGAAAAACACCAGCAAATTCAACAACAACCTCAACAATTAAAAACACCAACAAATTCAACAACAACCTCGAAATTGAAAATAACCAACAAATTCAACAACAACCTCAACATTGAAAAACAACAACAACCTCAACATTGAAAAACACCAACAAATTCAACAACAACCTCAACATTGAAAAGCAACAACAACCTCAACATTGAAAAACACCAACAAATTCAACAACAACCTCAACAATGAAAAACACCAACAAATTCAACAACAACCTCAACATCGAAAAACACCAACAAATTTAACAACAACCTCAACTTTGAAAAACAACAACAACCTCAACATGGAAAAACACCAACAAATTCAACAACAACCTCAACATTGAAAAACAACAACAACCTCAAAATTGAAAAACACCAACAAATTCAACAACAACCTCAACATTTAATGACAACAACAACCTCAACATTGAAAAACACCAACAAATTCAACAACAACCTCAACATTGAAAAACACCAACAAATTCAACAACAACCTCAACTTTGAAAAACAACCACAACCTCAAAATTGAAAAACACCAACAAATTCAACAACAACCTCAACATTTAAAAACAACAACAACCTCAACATTGAAAAACACCAACAAATTCAACAACAACCTCAACAATGAAAAACACCAACAAATTCAACAACAACCTCAACATTGAAAAACACCAACAAATTTAACAACAACCTCAACTTTGAAAAACAACAACAACCTCAACATGGAAAAACACCAACAAATGCAACAACAACCTCAACATTGAAAAACAACAACAACCTCAAAATTGAAAAACACCAACAAATTCAACAACAACCTCAACATTTAATGACAACAACAACCTCAACATTGAAAAACACCAACAAATTCAACAACAACCTCAACATTGAAAAACACCAACAAATTCAACAACAACTTCAACATTGAAAAACACCAACAAATTCAACAACAACCTCGACATTGAAAAACACCAACAAATTCAACAACAACCTCAACATTGAAAAACTACAAAAACCTCAACATTGAAAACCACCAACAAATACAACAACAACCTCAACATTGAAAAACAACAACAACCTCAACATTGAAAAACAACAACAAATTCAACAACAACCTCAACATTGAAAAACAACAACAACCTCAACATTGAAAAACACCAACAAATTCAACAACAACCTCAACAATGAAAAACACCAACAAATACAACAACAACCTCGAAATTGAAAATAACCAACAAATTCAACAACCTCAACATTGAAAAACAACAACAACCTCAACATGGAAAAACACCAACAAATTCAACAACGACCACATCATTGAAAAACACCAACAAATTCAACAGCTACTTCAACTTTGAAAAACACCAACATATTCAACAACAACGTCGAAATTGAAAAACACCAACAAATTCATCAACAACCTCAACATTGAAAAACAACAACAACCTCAACATTGAAAAACAACAACAAATTCAACAACAACCTCAACATTGAAAAACAACAACAACCTCAACATTGAAAAACACCAACAAATTCAACAACAACCTCAACAATGAAAAACACCAACAAATTCAACAACAACCTCGAAATTGAAAATAACCAACAAATTCAACAACAACCTCAACATTGAAAAACAACAACAACCTCAACATTGAAAAACACCAACAAATTCAACAACAACCTCAACATTGAAAAGCAACAACAACCTCAACATTGAAAAACACCAACAAATTCAACAACAACCTCAACAATGAAAAACACCAACAAATTCAACAACAACCTCAACATCGAAAAACACCAACAAATTTAACAACAACCTCAACTTTGAAAAACAACAACAACCTCAACATGGAAAAACACCAACAAATTCAACAACAACCTCAACATTGAAAAACAACAACAGCCTCAAAATTGAAAAACACCAACAAATTCAACAACAACCTCAACATTTAATGACAACAACAACCTCAACATTGAAAAACACCAACAAATTCCACAACAACCTCAACATTGAAAAACACCAACAAATTCAACAACAACTTCAACATTGAAAAACACCTACAAATTCAACAACAACCTCGACATTGAAAAACACCAACAAATTCAACAACAACCTCAACATTGAAAAACTACAAAAACCTCAACATTGAAAACCACCAACAAATACAACAACAACCTCAACATTGAAAACAACAACAACCTCGAAATTGAAAAACACCAACAAATTCAACAACAACCTCAACATTGAAAAACAACAACAACCTCAACATTGAAAAACAACAACAACCTCAACATTGAAAAACACCAACAAATTCAACAACAACCTCAACATTGAAAAACACCAACAAATTCAACAGCACTTCAACATTGAAAAACACCAACAAATTCAACAACAACCTCGAAATTGAAAAACACCAACAAATTCAGCAACAACCTCAACATTGAAAAACAACAACAACCTCAACATTGAAAAACACCAACAACCTCAACATTGAAAAAAACCAACAAATTCAACAACTTCAACATTGAAAAACACCAACAAATTCATCAACAACCTCAACATTGAAAAACAACAACAACCTCAACATTGAAAAACACCAACAAATTCAACAACTTCAACATTGAAAAACACCAACAAATTCAACTACAACCTCAACATTGAAAAACACCAACAAATTTAACAACAACCTCAACTTTGAAAAACAACAACAACCTCAACATGGAAAAACACCAACAAATTCAACAACAACCTCAACATTGAAAAACAACAACAACCTCAAAATTGAAAAACACCAACAAATTCAACAACAACCTCAACATTTAATGACAACAACAACCTCAACATTGAAAAACACCAACAAATTCAACAACAACCTCAACATTGAAAAACACCAAAAAATTCAACAACAACTTCAACATTGAAAAACACCAACAAATTCAGCAACAACCTCGACATTGAAAAACACCAACAAATTCATCAACAACCTCAACATTGAAAAACTACAAAAACCTCAACATTGAAAACCACCAACAAATACAACAACAACCTCAACATTTAAAAACAACAACAACCTCAACATTGAAAAACACCAACAAATTCAACAACAACCTCAACATTGAAAAACAACAACAACCTCAACATTGAAAAACAACAACACCTCAACATTGAAAAACACCAACAAATTCAACAACAACCTCAACATTGAAAAACAACAACAACCTCTACATTGAAACACACCAACAAATTCAACAGCAACTTCAACATTGAAGAACACCAACAAATTCAACAACAACCTCGAAATTGAAAAACACCAACAAATTCAACAACAACCTCAACATTGAAAAACAACAACAACCTCAACATTGAAAAACAACAACAAATTCAACAACAACCTCAACATTGAAAAACAACAACAACCTCAAGATTGAAAAACACCAACAAATTCAACAACAACCTCAACAATGAAAAACACCAACAAATTCAACAACAACCTCGAAATTGAAAATAACCAACAAATTCAACAACAACCTCAACATTGAAAAACACAACAACCTCAACATTGAAAAGCAACAACAACCTCAACATTGAAAAACACGAACAAATTCAACAACAACCTCAACAATGAAAAACACCAACAAATTCAACAACAACCTCAACATTGAAAAACACCAACAAATTTAACAACAACCTCAACTTTGAAAAACAACAACAACCTCAACATGGAAAAACACCAACAAATTCAACAACAACCTCAACATTGAAAAACAACAACAACCTCAAAATTGAAAAACACCAACAAATTCAACAACAACCTCAACATTTAATGACAACAACAACCTCAACATTGAAAAACACCAACAAATTCAACAACAACCTGAACATTGAAAAACACCAACAAATTCAACAACAACTTCAACATTGAAAAACACCAACAAATTCAACAAAAACCTCAACTTTGAAAAACAACAACAACCTCAACATTGAAAAACACCAACAAATTCAACAACTTCAACATTGAAAAACACCAACATATTCAACAACAACCTCAACATTGAAAAACACCAACAAATTTAACAACAACCTCAACTTTGAAAAACAACAACAACCTCAACATGGAAAAACACCTACAAATTCAACAACAACCTCAACATTGAAAAACAACAACAACCTCAAAATTGAAAAACACCAACAAATTCAACAACAACCTCAACATTTAATGACAACAACAACCTCAACATTGAAAAACACCAACAAATTCAACAACAACCTCAACATTGAAAAACACCAACAAATTCAACAACAACTTCAACATTGAAAAACACCAACAAATTCAACAACAACCTCAACATTGAAAAACACCAACAAATTCAACAACAACTTCAACATTGAAAAACACCAACAAATTCAACAACAACTTCAACATTGAAAAACACCAACAAATTCAACAACAACCTCGACATTGAAAAACACCAACAAATTCAACAACAACCTCAACTTTGAAAAACAACAACAACCTCAAAATTGAAAAACACCAACAAATTCAACAACAACCTCAACATTTAAAAACAACAACAACCTCAACATTGAAAAACACCAACAAATTCAGCAACAACCTCAACAATGAAAAACACCAACAAATTCAACAGCAACCTCAACATTGAAAAACACCAACAAATTTAACAACAACCTCAACTTTGAAAAACAACAACAACCTCAACATGGAAAAACACCAACAAATGCAACAACAACCTCAACATTGAAAAACAACAACAACCTCAAAATTGAAAAACACCAACAAATTCAACAACAACCTCAACATTTAATGACAACAACAACCTCAACATTGAAAAACACCAACAAATTCAACAACAACCTCGACATTGAAAAACACCAACAAATTCAACAACAACCTCAACATTGAAAAACTACAAAAACCTCAACATTGAAAACCACCAACAAATACAACAACAACCTCAAAATTGAAAAACAACAACAACCTCAACATTGAAAAACACCAACAAATTCAACAACAACCTCAACATTGAAAAACAACAACAACCTCAACATTGAAAAACAACAACAACCTCAACATTGAAAAACACCAACAAATTCAACAACAACCTCAACATTGAAAAACAACAACAACCTCAACATTGAAAAACACCAACAAATTCAACAGCAACTTCAACATTGAAAAACACCAACAAATTCAACAAAAACCTCGAAATTGAAAAACACCAACAAATTCAACAACAACCTCAACATTGAAAAACAACAACAACCTCAACATTGAAAAACAACAACAAATTCAACAACAACCTCAACATTGAAAAACAACAACAACTTCAACATTGAAAAACACCAACAAATTCAACAACAACCTCAACAATGAAAAACACCAACAAATACAACAACAACCTCGAAATTGAAAATAACCAACAAATTCAACAACCTCAACATTGAGAAACAACAACAACCTCAACATGGAAAAACACCAACAAATTCAACAACAACCACAACATTGAAAAACACCAACATATTCAACAGCAACTTCAACATTGAAAAACACCAACATATTCAACAACAACGTCGAAATTGAAAAACACCAACAAATTCATCAACAACCTCAACATTGAAAAACAACAACAACCTCAACATTGAAAAACAACAACAAATTCAACAACAACCTCAACATTGAAAAACAACAACAACCTCAACATTGAAAAACACCAACAAATTCAACAACAACCTCAACAATGAAAAACACCAACAAATTCAACAACAACCTCGAAATTGAAAATAAGCAACAAATTCAACAACAACCTCAACATTGAAAAACAACAACAACCTCAAAATTGAAAAACACCAACAAATTCAACAACAACCTCAACATTGAAAAGCAACAACAACCTCAACATTGAAAAACACCAACAAATTCAACAACAATCTCAACAATTAAAAACACCAACAAATTCAACAACAACCTCAACATTGAAAAACACCAACAAATTTAACAACAACCTCAACATTGAAAAACAACAACAACCTCAACATTGAAAAACACCAACAAATTCAACAGCACTTCAACATTGAAAAACACCAACAAATTCAACAACAACCTCGAAATTGAAAAACACCAACAAATTCAACAACAACCTCAACATTGAAAAACAACAACAACCTCAACATTGAAAAACACCAACAACCTCAACATTGAAAAAAACCAACAAATTCAACAACTTCTACATTGAAAAACACGAACAAATTCATCAACAACCTCAACATTGAAAAACAACAACAACCTCAACATTGAAAAACACCAACAAATTTAACAACAACCTCAACTTTGAAAAACAACAACAACCTCAACATGGAAAAACACCAACAAATTCAACAACAACCTCAACATTGAAAAACTACAAAAACCTCAACATTGAAAACCACCAACAAATACAACAACAACCTCAACATTTAAAAACAACAACAACCTCAACATTGAAAAACACCAACAAATTCAACAACAACCTCAACATTGAAAAACAACAACAACCTCAACATTGAAAAACAACAACACCTCAACATTGAAAAACACCAACAAATTCAACAACAACCTCAACATTGAAAAACAACAACAACCTCTACATTGAAACACACCAACAAATTCAACAGCAACTTCAACATTGAAGAACACCAACAAATTCAACAACAACCTCGAAATTGAAAAACACCAACAAATTCAACAACAACCTCAACATTGAAAAACAACAACAACCTCAACATTGAAAAACAACAACAAATTCAACAACAACCTCAACATTGAAAAACAACAACAACCTCAAGATTGAAAAACACCAACAAATTCAACAACAACCTCAACAATGAAAAACACCAACAAATTCAACAACAACCTCGAAATTGAAAATAACCAACAAATTCAACAACAACCTCAACATTGAAAAACACAACAACCTCAACATTGAAAAGCAACAACAACCTCAACATTGAAAAACACGAACAAATTCAACAACAACCTCAACAATGAAAAACACCAACAAATTCAACAACAACCTCAACATTGAAAAACACCAACAAATTTAACCACAACCTCAACTTTGAAAAACAACAACAACCTCAACATGGAAAAACACCAACAAATTCAACAACAACCTCAACATTGAAAAACAACAACAACCTCAAAATTGAAAAACACCAACAAATTCAACAACAACCTCAACATTTAATGACAACAACAACCTCAACATTGAAAAACACCAACAAATTCAACAACAACCTGAACATTGAAAAACACCAACAAATTCAACAACAACTTCAACATTGAAAAACACCAACAAATTCAACAAAAACCTCAACTTTGAAAAACAACAACAACCTCAACATTGAAAAACAACAACAAATTCAACAACTTCAACATTGAAAAACACCAACATATTCAACAACAACCTCAACATTGAAAAACACCAACAAATTTAACAACAACCTCAACTTTGAAAAACAACAACAACCTCAACATGGAAAAACACCAACAAATTCAACAACAACCTCAACATTGAAAAACAACAACAACCTCAAAATTGAAAAACACCAACAAATTCAACAACAACCTCAACATTTAATGACAACAACAACCTCAACATTGAAAAACACCAACAAATTCAACAACAACCTCAACATTGAAAAACACCAACAAATTCAACAACAACTTCAACATTGAAAAACACCAACAAATTCAACAACAACCTCAACATTGAAAAACACCAACAAATTCAACAACAACTTCAACATTGAAAAACACCAACAAATTCAACAACAACTTCAACATTGAAAAACACCAACAAATTCAACAACAACCTCGACATTGAAAAACACCAACAAATTCAACAACAACCTCAACTTTGAAAAACAACAACAACCTCAAAATTGAAAAACACCAACAAATTCAACAACAACCTCAACATTTAAAAACAACAACAACCTCAACATTGAAAAACACCAACAAATTCAGCAACGACCTCAACAATGAAAAACACCAACAAATTCAACAACAACCTCAACATTGAAAAACACCAACAAATTTAACAACAACCTCAACTTTGAAAAACAACAACAACCTCAACATGGAAAAACACCAACAAATGCAACAACAACCTCAACATTGAAAAACAACAACAACCTCAAAATTGAAAAACACCAACAAATACAACAACAACCTCAACATTTAATGACAACAACAACCTCAACATTGAAAAACACCAACAAATTCAACAACAACCTCGACATTGAAAAACACCAACAAATTCAACAACAACCTCAACATTGAAAAACTACAAAAACCTCAACATTGAAAACCACCAACAAATACAACAACAACCTCAAAATTGAAAAACAACAACAACCTCAACATTGAAAAACACCAACAAATTCAACAACAACCTCAACATTGAAAAACAACAACAACCTCAACATTGAAAAACAACAACAACCTCAACATTGAAAAACACCAACAAATTCAACAACAACCTCAACATTGAAAAACAACAACAACCTCAACATTGAAAAACACCAACAAATTCAACAGCAACTTCAACATTGAAAAACACCAACAAATTCAACAAAAACCTCGAAATTGAAAAACACCAACAAATTCAACAACAACCTCAACATTGAAAAACAACAACAACCTCAACATTGAAAAACAACAACAAATTCAACAACAACCTCAACATTGAAAAACAACAACAACTTCAACATTGAAAAACACCAACAAATTCAACAACAACCTCAACAATGAAAAACACCAACAAATACAACAACAACCTCGAAATTGAAAATAACCAACAAATTCAACAACCTCAACATTGAGAAACAACAACAACCTCAACATGGAAAAACACCAACAAATTCAACAACAACCACAACATTGAAAAACACCAACATATTCAACAGCAACTTCAACATTGAAAAACACCAACATATTCAACAACAACGTCGAAATTGAAAAACACCAACAAATTCATCAACAACCTCAACATTGAAAAACAACAACAACCTCAACATTGAAAAACAACAACAAATTCAACAACAACCTCAACATTGAAAAACAACAACAACCTCAACATTGAAAAACACCAACAAATTCAACAACAACCTCAACAATGAAAAACACCAACAAATTCAACAACAACCTCGAAATTGAAAATAAGCAACAAATTCAACAACAACCTCAACATTGAAAAACAACAACAACCTCAACATTGAAAAACACCAACAAATTCAACAACAACCTCAACATTGAAAAGCAACAACAACCTCAACATTGAAAAACACCAACAAATTCAACAACAATCTCAACAATTAAAAACACCAACAAATTCAACAACAACCTCAACATTGAAAAACACCAACAAATTTAACAACAACCTCAACATTGAAAAACAACAACAACCTCAACATTGAAAAACACCAACAAATTCAACAGCACTTCAACATTGAAAAACACCAACAACTTCAACAACAACCTCGAAATTGAAAAACACCAACAAATTCAACAACAACCTCAACATTGAAAAACAACAACAACCTCAACATTGAAAAACACCAACAACCTCAACATTGAAAAAAACCAACAAATTCAACAACTTCTACATTGAAAAACACGAACAAATTCATCAACAACCTCAACATTGAAAAACAACAACAACCTCAACATTGAAAAACACCAACAAATTTAACAACAACCTCAACTTTGAAAAACAACAACAACCTCAACATGGAAAAACACCAACAAATTCAACAACAACCTCAACATTGAAAAACAACAACAACCTCAAAATTGAAAAACACCAACAAATTCAACAACAACCTCAACATTTAATGACAACAACAACCTCAACATTGAAAAACACCAACAAATTCAACAACAACCTCAACATTGAAAAACACCAAAAAATTCAACAACAACTTCAACATTGAAAAACACCAACAAATTCAACAACAACCTCGACATTGAAAAACACCAACAAATTCAACAACAACCTCAACATTGAAAAACTACAAAAACCTCAACATTGAAAACCACCAACAAATACAACAACAACCTCAACATTTAAAAACAACAACAACCTCAACATTGAAAAACACCAACAAATTCAACAACAACCTCAACATTGAAAAACAACAACAACCTCAACATTGAAAAACAACAACAACCTCAACATTGAAAAACACCAACAAATTCAACAACAACCTCAACATTGAAAAACAACAACAACCTCAACATTGAAACACACCAACAAATTCAACAGCAACTTCAACATTGAAGAACACCAACAAATTCAACAACAACCTCGAAATTGAAAAACACCAACAAATTCAACAACAACCTCAACATTGAAAAACAACAACAACCTCAACATTGAAAAACAACAACAAATTCAACAACAACCTCAACATTGAAAAACAACAACAACCTCAAGATTGAAAAACACCAACAAATTCAACAACAACCTCAACAATGAAAAACACCAACAAATTCAACAACAACCTCGAAATTGAAAATAACCAACAAATTCAACAACAACCTCAACATTGAAAAACAACAACAACCTCAACATTGAAAAACACCAACAAATTCAACAACAACCTCAACATGGAAAAACACCAGCAAATTCAACAACAACCTCAACATTGAAAAGCAACAACAACCTCAACATTGAAAAACACGAACAAATTCAACAACAACCTCAACAATGAAAAACACCAACAAATTCAACAACAACCTCAACATGGAAAAACACCAGCAAATTCAACAACAACCTCAACATTGAAAAACAACAACAAC
Organism: Isurus oxyrinchus; assembly: GCA_026770705.1. Classification (NCBI taxonomy): domain Eukaryota; kingdom Metazoa; phylum Chordata; class Chondrichthyes; order Lamniformes; family Lamnidae; genus Isurus; species Isurus oxyrinchus. Next base: position 206,811 of record JANJGN010000980.1, read on the forward strand.
CTCAAAATTGAAAAACACCAACAAATTCAACAACAACCTCATCATTTAATGACAACAACAACCTCAACATTGAAAAACACCAACAAATTCAACAACAACCTCAACATTGAAAAACACCAAAAAATTCAACAACAACCACAACATTGAAAAACACCAACATATTCAACAGCAACTTCAACATTGAAAAACACCAACATATTCAACAACAACGTCGAAATTGAAAAACACCAACAAATTCATCAACAACCTCAACATTGAAAAACAACAACAACCTCAACATTGAAAAACAACAACAAATTCAACAACAACCTCAACATTGAAAAACAACAACAACCTCAACATTGAAAAACACCAACAAATTCAACAACAACCTCAACAATGAAAAACACCAACAAATTCAACAACAACCTCGAAATTGAAAATAAGCAACAAATTCAACAACAACCTCAACATTGAAAAACAACAACAACCTCAACATTGAAAAACACAAACAAATTCAACAACAACCTCAACATTGAAAAGCAACAAAAACCTCAACATTGAAAAACACCAACAAATTCAACAACAATCTCAACAATTAAAAACACCAACAAATTCAACAACAACCTCAACATTGAAAAACACCAACAAATTTAACAACAACCTCAACATTGAAAAACAACAACAACCTTAACATTGAAAAACACCAACAAATTCAACAGCACTTCAACATTGAAAAACACCAACAAATTCAACAACAACCTCGAAATTGAAAAACACCAACAAATTCAACAACAACCTCAACATTGAAAAACAACAACAACCTCAACATTGAAAAACACCAACAACCTCAACATTGAAAAAAACCAACAAATTCAACAACTTCTACATTGAAAAACACGAACAAATTCATCAACAACCTCAACATTGAAAAACAACAACAACCTCAACATTGAAAAACACCAACAAATTTAACAACAACCTCAACTTTGAAAAACAACAACAACCTCAACATGGAAAAACACCAACAAATTCAACAACAACCTCAACATTGAAAAACTACAAAAACCTCAACATTGAAAACCACCAACAAATACAACAACAACCTCAACATTTAAAAACAACAACAACCTCAACATTGAAAAACACCAACAAATTCAACAACAACCTCAACATTGAAAAACAACAACAACCTCAACATTGAAAAACAACAACACCTCAACATTGAAAAACACCAACAAATTCAACAACAACCTCAACATTGAAAAACAACAACAACCTCTACATTGAAACACACCAACAAATTCAACAGCAACTTCAACATTGAAGAACACCAACAAATTCAACAACAACCTCGAAATTGAAAAACACCAACAAATTCAACAACAACCTCAACATTGAAAAACAACAACAACCTCAACATTGAAAAACAACAACAAATTCAACAACAACCTCAACATTGAAAAACAATAACAACCTCAAGATTGAAAAACACCAACAAATTCAACAACAACCTCAACAATGAAAAACACCAACAAATTCAACAACAACCTCGAAATTGAAAATAACCAACAAATTCAACAACAACCTCAACATTGAAAAACACAACAACCTCAACATTGAAAAGCAACAACAACCTCAACATTGAAAAACACGAACAAATTCAACAACAACCTCAACAATGAAAAACACCAACAAATTCAACAACAACCTCAACATTGAAAAACACCAACAAATTTAACAACAACCTCAACTTTGAAAAACAACAACAACCTCAACATGGAAAAACACCAACAAATTCAACAACAACCTCAACATTGAAAAACAACAACAACCTCAAAATTGAAAAACACCAACAAATTCAACAACAACCTCAACATTTAATGACAACAACAACCTCAACATTGAAAAACACCAACAAATTCAACAACAACCTGAACATTGAAAAACACCAACAAATTCAACAACAACTTCAACATTGAAAAACACCAACAAATTCAACAAAAACCTCAACTTTGAAAAACAACAACAACCTCAACATTGAAAAACACCAACAAATTCAACAACTTCAACATTGAAAAACACCAACATATTCAACAACAACCTCAACATTGAAAAACACCAACAAATTTAACAACAACCTCAACTTTGAAAAACAACAACAACCTCAACATGGAAAAACACCAACAAATTCAACAACAACCTCAACATTGAAAAACAACAACAACCTCAAAATTGAAAAACACCAACAAATTCAACAACAACCTCAACATTTAATGACAACAACAACCTCAACATTGAAAAACATCAACAAATTCAACAACAACCTCAACATTGAAAAACACCAACAAATTCAACAACAACTTCAACATTGAAAAACACCAACAAATTCAACAACAACCTCAACATTGAAAAACACCAACAAATTCAACAACAACTTCAACATTGAAAAACACCAACAAATTCAACAACAACTTCAACATTGAAAAACACCAACAAATTCAACAACAACCTCGACATTGAAAAACACCAACAAATTCAACAACAACCTCAACTTTGAAAAACAACAACAACCTCAAAATTGAAAAACACCAACAAATTCAACAACAACCTCAACATTTAAAAACAACAACAACCTCAACATTGAAAAACACCAACAAATTCAGCAACAACCTCAACAATGAAAAACACCAACAAATTCAACAACAACCTCAACATTGAAAAACACCAACAAATTTAACAACAACCTCAACTTTGAAAAACAACAACAACCTCAACATGGAAAAACACCAACAAATGCAACAACAACCTCAACATTGAAAAACAACAACAACCTCAAAATTGAAAAACACCAACAAATTCAACAACAACCTCAACATTTAATGACAACAACAACCTCAACATTGAAAAACACCAACAAATTCAACAACAACCTCGACATTGAAAAACACCAACAAATTCAACAACAACCTCAACATTGAAAAACTACAAAAACCTCAACATTGAAAACCACCAACAAATACAACAACAACCTCAAAATTGAAAAACAACAACAACCTCAACATTGAAAAACACCAACAAATTCAACAACAACCTCAACATTGAAAAACAACAACAACCTCAACATTGAAAAACAACAACAACCTCAACATTGAAAAACACCAACAAATTCAACAACAACCTCAACATTGAAAAACAACAACAACCTCAACATTGAAAAACACCAACAAATTCAACAGCAACTTCAACATTGAAAAACACCAACAAATTCAACAAAAACCTCGAAATTGAAAAACACCAACAAATTCAACAACAAACTCAACATTGAAAAACAACAACAACCTCAACATTGAAAAACAACAACAAATTCAACAACAACCTCAACATTGAAAAACAACAACAACTTCAACATTGAAAAACACCAACAAATTCAACAACAACCTCAACAATGAAAAACACCAAGAAATACAACAACAACCTCGAAATTGAAAATAACCAACAAATTCAACAACCTCAACATTGAGAAACAACAACAACCTCAACATGGAAAAACACCAACAAATTCAACAACAACCACAACATTGAAAAACCCAACATATTCAACAGCAACTTCAACATTGAAAAACAACAACAACCTCAACATTGAAAAACAACAACAACCTCAACATTGAAAAACACCAACAAATTCAACAACAACCTCAACATTGAAAAACAACAACAACCTCAACATTGAAACACACCAACAAATTCAACAGCAACTTCAACATTGAAGAACACCAACAAATTCAACAACAACCTCGAAATTGAAAAACACCAACAAATTCAACAACAACCTCAACATTGAAAAACAACAACAACCTCAACATTGAAAAACAACAACAAATTCAACAACAACCTCAACATTGAAAAACAACAACAACCTCAAGATTGAAAAACACCAACAAATTCAACAACAACCTCAACAATGAAAAACACCAACAAATTCAACAACAACCTCGAAATTGAAAATAACCAACAAATTCAACAACAACCTCAACATTGAAAAACAACAACAACCTCAACATTGAAAAACACCAACAAATTCAACAACAACCTCAACATGGAAAAACACCAGCAAATTCAACAACAACCTCAACATTGAAAAGCAACAACAACCTCAACATTGAAAAACACGAACAAATTCAACAACAACCTCAACAATGAAAAACACCAACAAATTCAACAACAACCTCAACATGGAAAAACACCAGCAAATTCAACAACAACCTCAACATTGAAAAACAACAACAACCTCAAAATTGAAAAACACCAACAAGTTCAACAACAACCTCATCATTTAATGACAACAACAACCTCAACATTGAAAAACACCAACAAATTCAACAACAACCTCAACATTGAAAAACACCAAAAAATTCAACAACAACCACAACATTGAAAAACACCAACATATTCAACAGCAACTTCAACATTGAAAAACACCAACATATTCAACAACAACGTCGAAATTGAAAAACACCAACAAATTCATCAACAACCTCAACATTGAAAAACAACAACAACCTCAACATTGAAAAACAACAACAAATTCAACAACAACCTCAACATTGAAAAACAACAACAACCTCAACATTGAAAAACACCAACAAATTCAACAACAACCTCAACAATGAAAAACACCAACAAATTCAACAACAACCTCGAAATTGAAAATAAGCAACAAATTCAACAACAACCTCAACATTGAAAAACAACAACAACCTCAACATTGAAAAACACAAACAAATTCAACAACAACCTCAACATTGAAAAGCAACAACAACCTCAACATTGAAAAACACCAACAAATTCAACAACAATCTCAACAATTAAAAACACCAACAAATTCAACAACAACCTCAACATTGAAAAACACCAACAAATTTAACAACAACCTCAACATTGAAAAACAACAACAACCTCAACATTGAAAAACACCAACAAATTCAACAGCACTTCAACATTGAAAAACACCAACAAATTCAACAACAACCTCGAAATTGAAAAACACCAACAAATTCAACAACAACCTCAACATTGAAAAACAACAACAACCTCAACATTGAAAAACACCAACAACCTCAACATTGAAAAAAACCAACAAATTCAACAACTTCTACATTGAAAAACACGAACAAATTCATCAACAACCTCAACATTGAAAAACAACAACAACCTCAACATTGAAAAACACCAACAAATTTAACAACAACCTCAACTTTGAAAAACAACAACAACCTCAACATGGAAAAACACCAACAAATTCAACAACAACCTCAACATTGAAAAACTACAAAAACCTCAACATTGAAAACCACCAACAAATACAACAACAACCTCAACATTTAAAAACAACAACAACCTCAACATTGAAAAACACCAACAAATTCAACAACAACCTCAACATTGAAAAACAACAACAACCTCAACATTGAAAAACAACAACACCTCAACATTGAAAAACACCAACAAATTCAACAACAACCTCAACATTGAAAAACAACAACAACCTCTACATTGAAACACACCAACAAATTCAACAGCAACTTCAACATTGAAGAACACCAACAAATTCAACAACAACCTCGAAATTGAAAAACACCAACAAATTCAACAACAACCTCAACATTGAAAAACAACAACAACCTCAACATTGAAAAACAACAACAAATTCAACAACAACCTCAACATTGAAAAACAACAACAACCTCAAGATTGAAAAACACCAACAAATTCAACAACAACCTCAACAATGAAAAACACCAACAAATTCAACAACAACCTCGAAATTGAAAATAACCAACAAATTCAACAACAACCTCAACATTGAAAAACACAACAACCTCAACATTGAAAAGCAACAACAACCTCAACATTGAAAAACACGAACAAATTCAACAACAACCTCAACAATGAAAAACACCAACAAATTCAACAACAACCTCAACATTGAAAAACACCAACAAATTTAACAACAACCTCAACTTTGAAAAACAACAACAACCTCAACATGGAAAAACACCAACAAATTCAACAACAACCTCAACATTGAAAAACAACAACAACCTCAAAATTGAAAAACACCAACAAATTCAACAACAACCTCAACATTTAATGACAACAACAACCTCAACATTGAAAAACACCAACAAATTCAACAACAACCTGAACATTGAAAAACACCAACAAATTCAACAACAACTTCAACATTGAAAAACACCAACAAATTCAACAAAAACCTCAACTTTGAAAAACAACAACAACCTCAACATTGAAAAACACCAACAAATTCAACAACTTCAACATTGAAAAACACCAACATATTCAACAACAACCTCAACATTGAAAAACACCAACAAATTTAACAACAACCTCAACTTTGAAAAACAACAACAACCTCAACATGGAAAAACACCAACAAATTCAACAACAACCTCAACATTGAAAAACAACAACAACCTCAAAATTGCAAAACACCAACAAATTCAACAACAACCTCAACATTTAATGACAACAACAACCTCAACATTGAAAAACACCAACAAATTCAACAACAACCTCAACATTGAAAAACACCAACAAATTCAACAACAACTTCAACATTGAAAAACACCAACAAATTCAACAACAACCTCAACATTGAAAAACACCAACAAATTCAACAACAACTTCAACATTGAAAAACACCAACAAATTCAACAACAACTTCAACATTGAAAAACACCAACAAATTCAACAACAACCTCGACATTGAAAAACACCAACAAATTCAACAACAACCTCAACTTTGAAAAACAACAACAACCTCAAAATTGAAAAACACCAACAAATTCAACAACAACCTCAACATTTAAAAACAACAACAACCTCAACATTGAAAAACACCAACAAATTCAGCAACAACCTCAACAATGAAAAACACCAACAAATTCAACAACAACCTCAACATTGAAAAACACCAACAAATTTAACAACAACCTCAACTTTGAAAAACAACAACAACCTCAACATGGAAAAACACCAACAAATGCAACAACAACCTCAACATTGAAAAACAACAACAACCTCAAAATTGAAAAACACCAACAAATTCAACAACAACCTCAACATTTAATGACAACAACAACCTCAACATTGAAAAACACCAACAAATTCAACAACAACCTCGACATTGAAAAACACCAACAAATTCAACAACAACCTCAACATTGAAAAACTACAAAAACCTCAACATTGAAAACCACCAACAAATACAACAACAACCTCAAAATTGAAAAACAACAACAACCTCAACATTGAAAAACACCAACAAATTCAACAACAACCTCAACATTGAAAAACAACAACAACCTCAACATTGAAAAACAACAACAACCTCAACATTGAAAAACACCAACAAATTCAACAACAACCTCAACATTGAAAAACAACAACAACCTCAACATTGAAAAACACCAACAAATTCAACAGCAACTTCAACATTGAAAAACACCAACAAATTCAACAAAAACCTCGAAATTGAAAAACACCAACAAATTCAACAACAAACTCAACATTGAAAAACAACAACAACCTCAACATTGAAAAACAACAACAAATTCAACAACAACCTCAACATTGAAAAACAACAACAACTTCAACATTGAAAAACACCAACAAATTCAACAACAACCTCAACAATGAAAAACACCAACAAATACAACAACAACCTCGAAATTGAAAATAACCAACAAATTCAACAACCTCAACATTGAGAAACAACAACAACCTCAACATGGAAAAACACCAACAAATTCAACAACAACCACAACATTGAAAAACACCAACATATTCAACAGCAACTTCAACATTGAAAAACACCAACATATTCAACAACAACGTCGAAATTGAAAAACACCAACAAATTCATCAACAACCTCAACATTGAAAAACAACAACAACCTCAACATTGAAAAACAACAACAAATTCAACAACAACCTCAACATTGAAAAACAACAACAACCTCAACATTGAAAAACACCAACAAATTCAACAACAACCTCAACAATGAAAAACACCAACAAATTCAACAACAACCTCGAAATTGAAAATAAGCAACAAATTCAACAACAACCTCAACATTGAAAAACAACAACAACCTCAACATTGAAAAACACCAACAAATTCAACAACAACCTCAACATTGAAAAGCAACAACAACCTCAACATTGAAAAACACCAACAAATTCAACAACAATCTCAACAATTAAAAACACCAACAAATTCAACAACAACCTCAACATTGAAAAACACCAACAAATTTAACAACAACCTCAACATTGAAAAACAACAACAACCTCAACATTGAAAAACACCAACAAATTCAACAGCACTTCAACATTGAAAAACACCAACAAATTCAACAACAACCTCGAAATTGAAAAACACCAACAAATTCAACAACAACCTCAACATTGAAAAACAACAACAACCTCAACATTGAAAAACACCAACAAACTCAACATTGAAAAAAACCAACAAATTCAACAACTTCTACATTGAAAAACACGAACAAATTCATCAACAACCTCAACATTGAAAAACAACAAAAACCTCAACATTGAAAAACACCAACAAATTTAACAACAACCTCAACTTTGAAAAACAACAACAACCTCAACATGGAAAAACACCAACAAATTCAACAACAACCTCAACATTGAAAAACAACAACAACCTCAAAATTGAAAAACACCAACAAATTCAACAACAACCTCAACATTTAATGACAACAACAACCTCAACATTGAAAAACACCAACAAATTCAACAACAACCTCAACATTGAAAAACACCAAAAAATTCAACAACAACTTCAACATTGAAAAACACCAACAAATTCAACAACAACCTCGACATTCAAAAACACCAACAAATTCAACAACAACCTCAACATTGAAAAACTACAAAAACCTCAACATTGAAAACCACCAACAAATACAACAACAACCTCAACATTTAAAAACAACAACAACCTCAACATTGAAAAACACCAACAAATTCAACAACAACCTCAACATTGAAAAACAACAACAACCTCAACATTGAAAAACAACAACAACCTCAACATTGAAACACACCAACAAATTCAACAGCAACTTCAACATTGAAGAACACCAACAAATTCAACAACAACCTCGAAATTGAAAAACACCAACAAATTCAACATTGAAAAACAACAACAACCTCAACATTGAAAAACAACAACAAATTCAACAACAACCTCAACATTGAAAAACAACAACAACCTCAAGATTGAAAAACACCAACAAATTCAACAACAACCTCAACAATGAAAAACACCAACAAATTCAACAACAACCTCGAAATTGAAAATAACCAACAAATTCAACAACAACCTCAACATTGAAAAACAACAACAACCTCAACATTGAAAAACACCAACAAATTCAACAACAACCTCAACATGGAAAAACACCAGCAAATTCAACAACAACCTCAACATTGAAAAGCAACAACAACCTCAACATTGAAAAACACGAACAAATTCAACAACAACCTCAACAATGAAAAACACCAACAAATTCAACAACAACCTCAACATGGAAAAACACCAGCAAATTCAACAACAACCTCAACATTGAAAAACAACAACAACCTCAAAATTGAAAAACACCAACAAATTCAACAACAACCTCATCATTTAATGACAACAACAACCTCAACATTGAAAAACACCAACAAATTCAACAACAACCTCAACATTGAAAAACACCAAAAAATTCAACAACAACTTCAACATTGAAAAACACCAACAAATTCAACAACAACCTCGACATTGAAAAACACCAACAAATTCAACAACAACCTCAACATTGAAAAACTACAAAAACCTCAACATTGAAAACCACCAACAAATACAACAACAACCTCAACATTTAAAAACAACAACAACCTCAACATTGAAAAACACCAACAAATTCAACAACAACCTCAACATTGAAAAACAACAACAACCTCAACATTGAAAAACAACAACAACCTCAACATTGAAAAACACCAACAAATTCAACAACAACCTCAACATTGAAAAACAACAACAACCTCAACATTGAAACACACCAACAAATTCAACAGCAACTTCAACATTGAAGAACACCAACAAATTCAACAACAACCTCGAAATTGAAAAACACCAACAAATTCAACAACAACCTCAACATTGAAAAACAACAACAACCTCAAGATTGAAAAACACCAACAAATTCAACAACAACCTCAACAATGAAAAACACCAACAAATTCAACAACAACCTCGAAATTGAAAATAACCAACAAATTCAACAACAACCTCAACATTGAAAAACAACAACAACCTCAACATTGAAAAACACGAACAAATTCAACAACAACGTCAACATTGAAAAGCAACAACAACCTCAACATTGAAAAACACGAACAAATTCAACAACAACCTCAACAATGAAAAACACCAACAAATTCAACAACAACCTCAACATTGAAAAACACCAACAAATTTAACAACAACCTCAACTTTGAAAAACAACAACAACCTCAACATGGAAAAACAGCAACAAATTCAACAACAACCTCAACATTGAAAAACAACAACAACCTCAAAATTGAAAAACACCAACAAATTCAACAACAACCTCAACATTTAATGACAACAACAACCTCAACATTGAAAAACACCAACAAATTCAACAACAACCTGAACATTGAAAAACACCAACAAATTCAACAACAACTTCAACATTGAAAAACACCAACAAATTAAACAACAACCTCAACTTTGAAAAACAACAACAACCTCAACATTGAAAAACACCAACAAATTCAACAACTTCAACATTGAAAAACACCAACAAATTCAACAACAACCTCAACATTGAAAAACACCAACAAATTTAACAACAACCTCAACTTTGAAAAACAACAACAACCTCAACATGGAAAAACACCAACAAATTCAACAACAACCTCAACATTGAAAAAGACCAACAAATTCAACAACAACCTCAACATTGAAAAACACCAAAAAATTCAACAACAACTTCAACATTGAAAAACACCAACAAATTCAACAACAACCTCGACATTGAAAAACACCAACAAATTCAACAACAACCTCAACATTGAAAAACTACAAAAACCTCAACATTGAAAACCACCAACAAATACAACAACAACCTCAACATTTAAAAACAACAACAACCTCAACATTGAAAAACACCAACAAATTCAACAACAACCTCAACATTGAAAAACAACAACAACCTCAACATTGAAAAACAACAACAACCTCAACATTGAAAAACACCAACAAATTCAACAACAACCTCAACATTGAAAAACAACAACAACCTCAACATTGAAACACATCAACAAATTCAACAGCAACTTCAACATTGAAGAACACCAACAAATTCAACAACAACCTCGAAATTGAAAAACACCAACAAATTCAACAACAACCTCAACATTGAAAAACAACAACAACCTCAACATTGAAAAACAACAACAAATTCAACAACAACCTCAACATTGAAAAACAACAACAACCTCAAGATTGAAAAACACCAACAAATTCAACAACAACCTCAACAATGAAAAACACCAACAAATTCAACAACAACCTCGAAATTGAAAATAACCAACAAATTCAACAACAACCTCAACATTGAAAAACAACAACAACCTCAACATTGAAAAACACCAACAAATTCAACAACAACCTCAACATTGAAAAGCAACAACAACCTCAACATTGAAAAACACGAACAAATTCAACAACAACCTCAACAATGAAAAACACCAACAAATTCAACAACAACCTCAACATTGAAAAACACCAACAAATTTAACAACAACCTCAACTTTGAAAAACAACAACAACCTCAACATGGAAAAACACCAACAAATTCAACAACAACCTCAACATTGAAAAACTACAACAACCTCAAAATTGAAAAACACCAACAAATTCAACAACAACCTCAACATTTAATGACAACAACAACCTCAACATTGAAAAACACCAACAAATTCAACAACAACCTGAACATTGAAAAACACCAACAAATTCAACAACAACTTCAACATTGAAAAACACCAACAAATTCAACAACAACCTCAACTTTGAAAAACAACAACAACCTCAACATTGAAAAACACCAACAAATTCAACAACTTCAACATTGAAAAACACCAACAAATTCAACAACAACCTCAACATTGAAAAACACCAACAAATTTAACAACAACCTCAACTTTGAAAAACAACAACAACCTCAACATGGAAAAAAACCAACAAATTCAACAACAACCTCAACATTGAAAAACAACAACAACCTCAAAATTGAAAAACACCAACAAATTCAACAACAACCTCAACATTTAATGACAACAACAACCTCAACATTGAAAAACACCAACAAATTCAACAACAACCTCAACATTGAAAAACACCAACAAATTCAACAACAACTTCAACATTGAAAAACACCAACAAATTCAACAACAACCTCGACATTGAAAAACACCAACAAATTCAACAACAACCTCAACTTTGAAAAACAACAACATCCTCAAAATTGAAAAACACCAACAAATTCAACAACAACCTCAACATTTAAAAACAACAACAACCTCAACATTGAAAAACACCAACAAATTCAGCAACAACCTCAACAATGAAAAACACCAACAAATTCAACAACAACCTCAACATTGAAAAACACCAACAAATTTAACAACAACCTCAACTTTGAAAAACAACAACAACCTCAACATGGAAAAACACCAACAAATGCAACAACAACCTCAACATTGAAAAACAACAACAACCTCAAAATTGAAAAACACCAACAAATTCAACAACAACCTCAACATTTAATGACAACAACAACCTCAACATTGAAAAACACCAACAAATTCAACAACAACCTCGACATTGAAAAACACCAACAAATTCAACAACAACCTCAACATTGAAAAACTACAAAAACCTCAACATTGAAAACCACCAACAAATACAACAACAACCTCAAAATTGAAAAACAACAACAACCTCAACATTGAAAAACACCAACAAATTCAACAACAACCTCAACATTGAAAAACAACAACAACCTCAACATTGAAAAACAACAACAACCTCAACATTGAAAAACACCAACAAATTCAACAACAACCTCAACATTGAAAAACACCCACAAATTCAACAGCAACTTCAACATTGAAAAACACCAACAAATTCAACAACAACCTCGAAATTGAAAAACACCAACAAATTCAACAACAACCTCAACATTGAAAAACAACAACAACCTCAACATTGAAAAACAACAACAAATTCAACAACAACCTCAACATTGAAAAACAACAACAACCTCAACATTGAAAAACACCAACAAATTCAACAACAACCTCAACAATGAAAAACACCAACAAATACAACAACAACCTCGAAATTGAAAATAACCAACAAATTCAACAACCTCAACATTGAGAAACAACAACAACCTCAACATGGAAAATCACCAACAAATTCAACAACAACCACAACATTGAAAAACACCAACATATTCAACAGCAACTTCAACATTGAAAAACACCAACATATTCAACAACAACGTCGAAATTGAAAAACACCAACAAATTCATCAACAACCTCAACATTGAAAAACAACAACAACCTCAACATTGAAAAACAACAACAAATTCAACAACAACCTCAACATTGAAAAACAACAACAACCTCAACATTGAAAAACACCAACAAATTCAACAACAACCTCAACAATGAAAAACACCAACAAATTCAACAACAACCTCGAAATTGAAAATAAGCAACAAATTCAACAACAACCTCAACATTGAAAAACAACAACAACCTCAACATTGAAAAACACCAACAAATTCAACAACAACCTCAACATTGAAAAGCAACAACAACCTCAACATTGAAAAACACCAACAAATTCAACAACAATCTCAACAATTAAAAACACCAACAAATTCAACAACAACCTCAACATTGAAAAACACCAACAAATTTAACAACAACCTCAACTTTGAAAAACAACAACAATCTCAACATGGAAAAACACCCAACAAATTCAACAACAACCTCAACATTGAAAAACAACAACAACCTCAAAATTGAAAAACACCAACAAATTCAACAACAACCTCAACATTAAAAGGCAACAACAACCTCAACATTGAAAAACACCAACAAATTCTACAACAACGTCAACATTGAAAAACACCAACAAATTCAACAACAACTTCAACATTGAAAAACACCAACAAATTCAACAACAACCTCGACATTGAAAAACACCAACAAATTCAACAACAACCTCAACATTGAAAAACTACAAAAACCTCAACATTGAAAACCACCAACAAATACAACAATAACCTCAACATTGAAAAACAACAACAACCTCAACATTGAAAAACACCAACAAATTCAACAACAACCTGAACATTGAAAAACAACAACAACCTCAACATTGAAAAACAACAACAACCTCAACATTGAAAAACACCAACAAATTCAACAACAACCTCAACATTGAAAAACAACAACAACCTGAACATGGAAAAACACCAACAAATTCAACAACAACCACAACATTGAAAAACACCAACAAATTCAACAGCAACTTCAACATTGAAAAACACCAACATATTCAACAACAACGTCGAAATTGAAAAACACCAACAAATTCATCAACAACCTCAACATTGAAAAACAACAACAACCTCAACATTGAAAAAACAACAACAAATTCAACAACAACCTCAACATTGAAAAACAACAACAACCTCAACATTGAAATACACCAACAAATTCAACAACAACCTCAACAATGAAAAACACCAACAAATTCAACAACAACCTCAACATTGAAAATAAGCAACAAATTCAACAACAACCTCAACATTGAAAAACAAGAACAACCTCAACACTGAAAAACACCAACAAATTCAACAACAACCTCAACATTGAAAAGCAACAACAACCTCAACATTGAAAAACACCAACAAATTCAACAACAATCTCAACAATTAAAAACACCAACAAATTCAACAAAAACCTCAACATTGAAAAACACCAACAAATTCAACAGCAACCTCAACATTGAAAAACACCAACAACCTCAAATACAACCTCAACATTGAAAAACACCAACAAATTCAACAACAACCTCAACATTGAAAACACCAACAAATTCAACAACAACCTCAACATTGAAAAACACCAACAAATTCAACAACAACCTCAACATTGAAAAAAACGAACAAATTCAACAACAACCTCAACATTGAAAAACACCAACAAATTTAACAACAACCTCAACTTTGAAAAACAACAATAACCTCAACATGGAAAAACACCAACAAATTCAACAACAACCTCAACATTGAAAAACAACAACAACCTCAAAATTGAAAAACACCAACAAATTCAACAACAACCTCAACATTTAATGACAACAACAACCTCAACATTGAAAAACACCAACAAATTCAACAACAACCTGAACATTGAAAAACACCAACAAATTCAACAACAACCTCAACATTGAAAAACACCAACAAATTCAACAACTTCAACATTGAAAAACACCAACAAATTCAACAACAACCTCAACATTGAAAAACACCAACAAATTTAACAACAACCTCAACTTTGAAAAACAACAACAACCTCAACATGGAAAAACACCAACAAATTCAACAACAACCTCAACATTGAAAAACACGAACAAATTCAACAACAACCTCAACATTGAAAAACACCAAAAAATTCAACAACAACTTCAACATTGAAAAACACCAACAAATTCAACAACAACCTCGACATTGAAAAACACCAACAAATTCAACAACAACCTCAACATTGAAAAACTACAAAAACCTCAACATTGAAAACCACCAACAAATACAACAACAACCTCAACATTTAAAAACAACAACAACCTCAACATTGAAAAACACCAACAAATTCAACAACAACCTCAACATTGAAAAACAACAACAACCTCAACATTGAAAAACAACAACAACCTCAACATTGAAAAACACCAACAAATTCAACAACAACCTCAACATTGAAAAAAAACAACAACCTCAACATTGAAAAACATCAACAAATTCAACAGCAACTTCAACATTGAAGAACACCAACAAATTCAACAACAACCTCGAAATTGAAAAACACCAACAAATTCAACAACAACCTCAACATTGAAAAACAACAACAACCTCAACATTGAAAAACAACAACAAATTCAACAACAACCTCAACATTGAAAAACAACAACAACCTCAAGATTGAAAAACACCAACAAATTCAACAACAACCTCAACAATGAAAAACACCAACAAATTCAACAACAACCTCGAAATTGAAAATAACCAACAAATTCAACAACAACCTCAACATTGAAAAACAACAACAACCTCAACATTGAAAAACACCAACAAATTCAACAACAACCTCAACATTGAAAAGCAACAACAACCTCAACATTGAAAAACACGAACAAATTCAACAACAACCTCAACAATGAAAAACACCAACAAATTCAACAACAACCTCAACATTGAAAAACACCAACAAATTTAACAACAACCTCAACTTTGAAAAACAACAACAACCTCAACATGGAAAAACACCAACAAATTCAACAACAACCTCAACATTGAAAAACTACAACAACCTCAAAATTGAAAAAACACCAACAAATTCAACAACAACCTCAACATTTAATGACAACAACAACCTCAACATTGAAAAACACCAACAAATTCAACAACAACCTGAACATTGAAAAACACCAACAAATTCAACAACAACTTCAACATTGAAAAACACCAACAAATTCAACAACAACCTCAACTTTGAAAAACAACAACAACCTCAACATTGAAAAACACCAACAAATTCAACAACTTCAACATTGAAAAACACCAACAAATTCAACAACAACCTCAACATTGAAAAACACCAACAAATTTAACAACAACCTCAACTTTGAAAAACAACAACAACCTCAACATGGAAAAACACCAACAAATTCAACAACAACCTCAACATTGAAAAACAACAACAACCTCAAAATTGAAAAACACCAACAAATTCAACAACAACCTCAACATTTAATGACAACAACAACCTCAACATTGAAAAACACCAACAAATTCAACAACAACCTCAACATTGAAAAACACCAACAAATTCAACAACAACTTCAACATTGAAAAAACACCAACAAGTTCAACAACAACCTCGACATTGAAAAACACCAACAAATTCAACAACAACCTCAACTTTGAAAAACAACAACATCCTCAAAATTGAAAAACACCAACAAATTCAACAACAACCTCAACATTTAAAAACAACAACAACCTCAACATTGAAAAACACCAACAAATTCAGCAACAACCTCAACAATGAAAAACACCAACAAATTCAACAACAACCTCAACATTGAAAAACACCAACAAATTTAACAACAACCTCAACTTTGAAAAACAACAACAACCTCAACATGGAAAAACACCAACAAATGCAACAACAACCTCAACATTGAAAAACAACAACAACCTCAAAATTGAAAAACACCAACAAATTCAACAACAACCTCAACATTTAATGACAACAACAACCTCAACATTGAAAAACACCAACAAATTCAACAACAACCTCGACATTGAAAAACACCAACAAATTCAACAACAACCTCAACATTGAAAAACTACAAAAACCTCAACATTGAAAACCACCAACAAATACAACAACAACCTCAAAATTGAAAAACAACAACAACCTCAACATTGAAAAACACCAACAAATTCAACAACAACCTCAACATTGAAAAACAACAACAACCTCAACATTGAAAAACAACAACAACCTCAACATTGAAAAACACCAACAAATTCAACAACAACCTCAACATTGAAAAACAACAACAACCTCAACATTGAAAAACACCCACAAATTCAACAGCAACTTCAACATTGAAAAACACCAACAAATTCAACAACAACCTCGAAATTGAAAAACACCAACAAATTCAACAACAACCTCAACATTGAAAAACAACAACAACCTCAACATTGAAAAACAACAACAAATTCAACAACAACCTCAACATTGAAAAACAACAACAACCTCAACATTGAAAAACACCAACAAATTCAACAACAACCTCAACAATGAAAAACACCAA